>BPLR01006864.1:0-196131 GCA_021605095.1 Caerostris extrusa
AATTATCATTCGTTTATTCATAGTTATTCAGAATATTTCTTTTTACAATTTGACAAACAATTTTTTCAACTTTTTTTCTTAAAACTCACCAAAACAAAAAGGTAGCAGGACGAGACTTGCCATATCTACTAATCTTGAATATAATGTACGCATTATGTAACAGAGATTATTGCAACGAAAATATATTTGGTTATTTTATCGTTTTACAATTAAACATTAGCTAATATTTTTAAAACCTTATAATTCAATTTGAAATATCTTTGCAGGTTATGGCCGAATTCCCTGAGGTGTCTAGTAAAATCCAGTGGCTGTTTTCCTGGATTCCCCCACCCACTCCCTTGTCAGCCATGGCAGGTCATTTGCTGCAAGAGACCCGGCTCTATTCCATTGCTCCCTATCCCGACAGAGTGCTGCAGTTCGAAGAATACTGGGCAGACTTATTGAACAAGGCTACTTTCTCCAAACTTGAAGATAGATGGTTTCTGGAATATTTCATGGCTGAGAAAGGTTGCAAGGCAAGTGATGCCATCATAGCTTAAATTATGCAGAGCATCTAAACAAATAAATAAATAAGGAATCCTTTTTATTTTGTTGAGTGTTGTGATGTTGTTAGGCACTTCAAGATTTTGAACCCTTTAAATCTTTATACAATAACTCAAACCTAGAAAGAACACACTAAACAGTCTACCCAATACACCAAGAATTCAGCAAGAACCCATTTAAAGAAAAATACATAGAAATCGCAATACCCCATACGACATATAAACATACAGTTCAGTGGTTCGAATGCCTTCACAGACTTATACAAGTTAGAAAAGGAAACACATACACAAGAAATAAAAGCAAAAGCAAATTCCATGATTTTAAATATAAATTACCCGAGCATAACCACCATCTGGTCGGCCAATAGGCTAGCGTTCTTACTTTTGGTACCACAGGTTTCAGGCTCGAATTTGGGCGGTGGCATAGATGTTTGTAAGGGGTTCGGAATCCACGTTAAACTGTAGGTATAACTTAACTGCAGTGTAGCGTTAAACTGTAGGTTCCTGTCTAATTAGCCTAAAGTAAGCAAAAATGACCGTAGAGCGACAAACCAAATCTTGATCATATGGCGCTTTGAAGTTTTTCATGGCCCTCCAATTAAAACACCTCACAGAGATATCAGTTTCTGTCGCGGTTGTATGTCTTTTGCAGCAAAAGACATGCTTCTTCCGGAAACTGACATTCTTTGAACAGATCGGATTCGCAGCCTGAAGGGCTGGTGACCATCAAATATACCCTTCCGACGGCCACACATAAAAATGTAACACAATACAAGAATAATATAATAATTACATGCAATTTCCTTTTAATATAAAAATATTTATAAAGGCATATTAATACACCTATCGACCCGACAGTACATATATGCGTTTCATACTATAAGTAAAATTCCAATATTACTTAAGTAATATGTAAGTAATTGAAACAACAAAATTTATTTTGTGCAACAGGTTCCAGGAGTTGAAGATGTTCGATTCAACAAACTTCCACTGTGCAACGACAAAGACCTCCATGAATCTCCCATGGACACTTTATTTAGAACCTCAAGGGCTGTTCCAGCTCTGACTTCCATTTTCACTCCTGGCGACCGCCTTCCACAAGGCGTGGGAGTTCAAATGTGGAGGAGAGCCCGGCATCTGCCCCGAACTCAGAACCATGGTTAGGAAAGAGTTCGTGGCTCAGTTTTTAGAGCCAGTGGAGTTCTTGGTGGGTCGGTCTAATGACGAGGTGGTAAGTGCGGAGCGAAGAAACCCAAGACATGCAGAGGGCAGGAAACTGGAAGGAAGCAAGTTGTCGCTCACTCACTATTTGTTTGAAGAAAATAGAGGCGTCTATTTCAAGCAGGTATTCCTCTTAAAATGTATACATATACAGTTTTTAAAGGCTACACATACACAGTTTTACAGGCCTTATCTTAGAGTATTTTACGATGAAATGCAAAAATGTTTCAATTTTTTAAAATAAAGTAGTAATCTATTAAAAAAGCAGCCATATTAACTTATTTTTAAATGCAGTTTATACTTTTAAAGTCTAGTGCATTTATGACAAATTTTTCTATGAATTTTCTCTTCAGTATAGTGTATTTCAATTTTAATGTTATCATGAAATATAAGGGGCCTGATGGCCGAGTGACATGCTCACTGGAGCTCGGTTTCGGGTGGGTTGGAAGTCTCGGTGGTACATGGATGCTTGTTAGTGGGTCGGAATCCACGTTAAACTGTAGGTCCAGATCTAATTAGCACAAAATGACCACAGAGCGACAAATTAAACCAAATTGTCTCCGTCTTAACTCACCATAAGGCCTGTGGCGACAATGAAGAAAAGATAAACAAACATAATTGCAGTTTTAAATGTTGTACGATTATAACAGTTTTCTTGAGAAATGCACGCGGAACACAGACTTGTTCCTTTTCACATTTTTAATGAAATTTTCTATGATAATAAAATTGAATTTGTATTATCAATTATTATTATTTGAATTGATTGGATTTGTTTTTCTCATATTTCGCTTGTGTTTTCAGGTCATTGTATACGAGTCATTAGGATCTCGATTGATCGATGATGAATTTGTAACCATTCCTTCGCCATGTTCTTCAATTGGTTGTCGTGGTTGTGTGAGGTAAAATTACTTTTCTGTACTTAGGAATTAATTATGTGGAGTTACTTATTTTTGTACACTTTAAAATGCTTATGATGCTGGTCAAAATCAAAGTTATGTTTTAATAAAAATCGTACTTAGTATACAGCATAGTTATTGATAAAAAGTTTAATTTGTACTTAAGAAATTCGTTTGGATGACAATTAATGCACTTTTTTTGTCAACTTATTAATAAGAATTCGTTAATGTTTCTTAGATATCTTATCTTACTGATTCATTTCTTTTTTGCTTTTTATAATACAATGCTTTTTAATTTACCAGTTAATTGATATTTTTATTATTTTGTATTTAAATTGTTTGTTGCTTATTTCTGTAATCCTCATGTGAGACTTTGTGAAATGTGTGGTTTTCTTCTAAACTGAATTAAAAAAAATTAAATAAGTCAAGATAAGAAGTATTATCTTTTCTCTGAAGTGACTGAATATGACGGAGTTCCGCCTGTTTCCAAAGTGAGCCCCCTTGTTATTTCGTGTATCACGCCGTTTGATAATTAAGTTCTGCCGCAGATTTGATGAAATAGATTCATCTTAGACTTAAGAGAGAACTCTGTTTTATTTTTTGGTATATATATATATATATATATATATATATATATACATGTTTGTAAATAAAATTTAAAGTGTTTTCTAGAACCTGAAAGTGGTCGTATTCTTGAAACAGTTAGTCTAGTATAGGCCAATACATTACAACATAAATATAATTTGTTACATATTGCCAAGTATATATACTGAGTTAGAGTAATAATTTTTTTAATAAATTTCTTTTGATTGGTTAATTAAAATGCTAACTAAACATTTTTTTCTGATAGGCCAAGGCAATCTCGGTTGGAAGACAGACTTCAAGACTTGATAGCTCTGAATCTCTAGCCTTGGACACAAGGCAAGCAGACATTGTCATTCCTCTACTTGTACCCATTCACGAGGCTGGTTTGTCTCCCCTTGAATGTGGATCTGTCATCAATCCAGAAGCAGTTCAGAGCCTGGAAGCTGCCTTGTGGACTGTGGACAAGATCAATGAAGACAGGACTTCCCTTGGTGGCGCCACGCTTGGCTTAGTTGCCATTGACACTTGTTCCTCTTCTCTCTTGGCGACTCAAAAATTGGCGACTTATGTTACAGATTCGCATCTCGATTTGGCGTCTGGATTGGCAATTGTATCGGCAGCCTCAGCAGAAGAAACTCTTGCAGCTAGTACAGTTTTAAGGTAAATATAACTTAAATTCATTAAAAAAAATGGCCTGACAATATTGCAGTTTTTTAAAAAAAAAAATTAATGTTGTTTTAACGTAAAGTATATTGGGGATATTTATATGATGTGAATATTTACGGATACATGATACAGAAAAAATTATATAAACTGAATATAAAATCTTGCACTTGACTTTGAGATTTTAACTTGCGTATGGGCTGCTTTACCTTGAATTATGAAATTATGGCCCCGTAAAGAATAATAGAAATAATAAATTTGAAACTTGAGAGTCTTAAAGTACAAAATTATACCATGTAAAAATTTTACCTTCTAAAATTTGAAATAAAATTGATTTTTTATTTGAAGTACACTGTATTAAACGTTTAAGTGGTCTGCCAACAATACCCAGTAAAAAAAAAAAAACATCTCCTGTCTCGAAATCTTCCAGTAGGGCAGATGGCCTTAAGGGCTGTTGCGCCAATGAAGAAGAAATTGAAAAAAATAATGTATCTTCAATATTTTGCCATCCTTATAAACTTTTTGTTATTAGAAAACATCAAGTGTCACTATTGATAGACCTTTAATGACACATTCGTTTTCCATTACAAAAATAAAGAATATTGTCAGCATTGACTAGTTTAGAAATGTACTAATTTGCATAGTTTCTTAAGTCCTTATGAATGCCATTTTAAATGTGTCTGCTATAATTAGTTACATCAGTCTGTAAAAACGCTTACAAGAAAACTGCATTCATTTTTTTCTAATAAATGGATATCATATCATATCATATCACTCTGAATATATTTTGAATCAAGGGTATTACTTTAAATAAATGTAAAAGTAACCAGTCATTAATTAGTTACACAGTGCAAATGTTTAATTAATCTGAAAATGATATTTAATAGATAAATTCAATTTATGTCATCTTGACTTTTGTTAACAGATCCATCAACATCAGCGTGGTCTCTTCTCTGGACTTGACACCTTACCTTGGTTCTGACACTAAACTGGGACTAGAGCACCACCTGTTTCAGGTTGCAGCTCCCATCGAGTCCCGCATCCTGGCTGCTATGGACGTTTTCGACAGCATCGGTTGGAGATTCGTCACTGTGATACACGAGGACACGCCTTCCTCCACCCTGGGCCTGCAGGCGTTTCTCAGTGCCGCAAAACAGAGGGGTGTGTGCGTAGGCCATCAGTTTGAACTTCAAAATCAGGTTAGAAATTTGCATGCCTTTGATGAAGATTTCAATTTGTGTTATTGTCCTATTTAAGTTCATAGCCTGTTTATTGTATCGCCTTTGTTTCAGTTTTTGAAAAGTCAAAAGTGATTACTGGTGTAAAATCTTATTTTCTTTATATTTTCATATATACACGATCAAATTTTGTAACTTCTTTAATAATCTGAAGTACACTGAATCCTAAAATTTTTGAAATTTTCACATCTTTCTAATCTTTCGATTTTATTTGAACCTTTAAATTTTTACCATCGTCATTATGTGCATGCATAATAGCATCCACCTTTCGGAAAGTTTATTTTTATTTATTTATTTTGTTTATCCTACTCCCGTCTGTGGCTGTTCAGCCATACGACGCCGGCCTCCCAGTACGCCCATCGATAAGTTCGTTGTAATGTCATAAGGCACATCGATAAGTTTATTGTAATGTCATAAGGCACATCGATAAGTTCAGGCTGCAATGTTCATCAGGCACATCGATAAGTTTATGCAATGTTATCAGGCACATCGATAAGTTCGCTGTAATGGAGTCAGGAACATCGATAAGTTCAGTGCAGTTCACGGGTGACAGGTGATTCCACAGATATTCATGGCCATTGTAAGATGAAAGCGTGTGACAGCCTCAGTGCGTTTCAGGTGCATACTAATATTGCCCCCTATGGCAAAGCATTTCCACCTTTTGTTGTTGCTGCTCAAGTCTTTGGGGCTTTTGCTGGTGAAGTTGTCAATGGATACTGTGATATGGTTGCACGCGGTTCTGAGTGTCAGTGGAAATACCGGCTGATAATGCGGCCCGATAGCTATCGCTCTGGCCTTTGGTACCACAGGTTTCAAGTTCGAATCCTGGCGGGGGGCATGGATGTTTGTTACTGGTTCAGAATCCACTTTAAGCTGTAGGTCCTGGTCTGTTTAGCCCTCGTGTGCACAAGATGACAATAGAGCGACAAACCAAACCAAACCAGCTGGTAACACCCCCCGCGCTTCGCGATGACACGGTTCTCTCATTACCACTCCCATACCATTCGGAAAGTGCAAAGAAGCGTCTTGGCGCTAGGTACAGTGGTGTGGTGTGGTGTGATTTGGTATGATGTAATAGTAGTTTGTATTAAACCATAAAAATCACACATATTTTTTTAATTTTTTTTTTTTTGAGAGCCTGTCATGAAAACGTCACACATTGAAATATAATTTTTCATGACTAAGTATATATGTTCAACAATTTCGAGTTGGGATCTTTCGTACTAAAAGAAAATTTTGAAATATTTATACGTTAAAAATCTTAGAAGTCTTAAAAATATTTCTATTTTGATTTTTTTAATATACTGCTTTACAGAAACACAGCAAATGTGTCAATTTTCTAATTCATGATAAATATTCTGTAGTATGGAAACACGTAATTATAAATATAACTACTTATTAACCATTATAAAATCTGTCTTTTCTTTAATATACCTTTAAACTATTTACTATGTGTATCTTTCCATGTTTGTCTTTAATAGTTTAATACATGTTTGTAATTTTTCTGTTCAAAATTATATTTTTGTATTTCTGTGTCATTAAATTGATAGAAAGGGTAACTTTCCAAAATTGAAATATTTATGAGAAAACAACATAAATAATAGTGATAATATAATACTTACAAAGTTAGAAAATTTTTGTGTTGTAACATAAGTTCTGTATCTTAAGAATTTTCTAAATGAATTTTTTTTTGAAACAGGACATCGGCACTTCTCAAGTGGACAGGGTGATGCAGAGGGTGCTGGAGGCAAGATCTCAAGGGTCCAGCGTGGTAGTTCTGCTGACCAGCGAAGAGTCCACCAAGAGAGTCCTCACGAGTCTCGGAAAGTTCCTGGAAGCTCACGCTCTCGAACGTGGAGATCTCGTGCTCGTTGGATTGGGAGAGTGGGGTGAAAAACTGGACATATTCCGAGGATTGGAAAAAGAAGCTTTGGGCTCCATTGTTTTTAAACAAGAGACTGGTGAGTTGAAATTCCATTCATCTATATATATAGATATAATTATGAAGTCCTCAATAATTCTGATAATAAATAAAGAAAATTATTTATATTTATAAACCTTTTGAAAGGATTTTTTAAATTTATATTGATTACATTGACCTTTGATTACGAACCTCCTTTCTTATTAAAAAGTGAAGATTACGAACCTCCTTTCTTATTAAAGTGAAGATTACGAACCTCCTTTCTTATTAAAGTGAAGATTACCAACCTTTCCTATTAAAGTGAAGATTACGAACCTCCTTTCTTATTAATGTGAAGATTACGAACCTCCTTTCTTATTAAAGTGAAGATTACGAACCTCCTTTCTTATTAAAGTGAAGATTACGAACCTCCTTTCTTATTAACCTTTCCTATTAAAGTGAAGATTACGAACCTCCTTTCTTATTAATGTGAAGAATACGAACCTCCTTTTCTTATTAAAGTGAAGATTACGAACCTCCTTTCTTATTAAAGTGAAGATTACGAATCTCCTTTCTTATTAAAGTGAAGATTACGAATCCTATTTTATTAAAATAAAGATTATGGATCTCTTTTTGATGGTATTCTAGAAGAAAGATTATGAATCCTCTTTGCTAGTATATGTTAGTAAAATGAAGATTGCGAATTCCCTTTGTTATTAAAATGAAGATTACGATTTTCGTTTGATTCCTTTGCACTATACACTTATATTTTTCCTAATAAATATCCAAACTTTTGTTTTATTTTCTATAGTTGGATGAATTATTATGGTTATACATGCTAGTTATGAATAAATGTATTCAAGTCATAAAGATTCTATTTTTAAGAGATGCAACGAAATCAACTGATAAATTTACTGACAAATCGTGAAGGAATTTTTAAGGGTAGTTGGGTATAATAATTAAATAAGGAATAAAAAAGTTCGCAGATCCCTTTTATTTAATGAAGATTATTGCACGAAAAATAAGATTACGAATCCTGTTTGCTTTAAAAACGAAGATTACTAACCACTTTTTCTATTAAAATGAAAATTAAGAATCCTATTTTCTATTAAAATAAAGCTTATGCATTCCCTTTGATGGTATGCTAGAAGAAAGATTATGGATCATCTATATGGATGTAATAATTAAAGAAAATAAGGATGCAATAATTAAGCAAGGAATAAAAGGAAGTAATAATTATATAAGGAATATAAGAAATGCAATAATTATATTATGAATATAAGGAATGTAATAATTAAAAATAAAAGCGTTTAGTAACGAAATAAGGAATAATATTGAATAAAATTAAACATCATTGATACTGACATGTGTTTAAGAATTTTGTATTTAATTTGAAGAATGTTTTATTACAAACTTAAATTATTCTTCAGTAAGAACAATTTAAACGCACGTGTATAAATTTTTTTGAAATATGTTAAAAATGAATTATTCTTTTAATTCTGCAGGTGAAGTATCTGAATTCTCAGCTCATTTTCAACGCCTATTCCCGGGTTCGAATCCTCGCAATCCATGGTTTGACGAATTGTGGCATCAAAGCGAGATGGATGCCCACATGGATAACAAGAATAGAACCTCTAACGATCCTCTGGTTACTTACAAATCTTTGCAGTCAACCACCAACACCATACAGGCCATTGTAGCCGTTGCTGCAGGCATTGCGTCACTCAGGAATGAACTATGCCCGGTAGGTAGCCAATTGGTTCTTTATTTTGTTTTCTATAGGGAATGACAAAATGAATTATTTTTGTATGATACTTTATTACAAACAAATATTTAATATAAATGAATTATTACACATTGGTAGCAATGATATTATTATTGAAAACTTTGGAAAAGAATGAATTCTTCATCGCTATTGTAACTTAACATCACTCGGATACTCGTCCGATAGCTCAGCCAACAATTCACAATCTCACTATCTATTGGAAACTTATTTGATTACATTTTTCTTTTTTGGGAGCGTCAAGGCTCTGCAGAACTGTCGTCTCACAACTTATATTGCAAGATTTTTTTAATATGTAATAAAGCTATTAATTCGGAACTACATACTTTTACAGTTAACTTCTAACCTCTACTCCACGCCAATACCTGCAGACACACCTAGCATATATTGGCAATTGAACAGGAGACAAAATGTTGAAGAGCAGCTCTTCCAGCATTAACGTGTGTTTGGCGAGAGGGATGCCATGTCTCCATTCACATCACCTGCTGGCGCGTGACCGGCTACAAAAAGTCTTAAACAATAAACTGTTTTATTTCCCTAATGAATAATTTGAAAGTTTAAAAGCTTATATTTATGCTTTTATAAATTAAATTTGCCATTCTAATTATTTTATTGACAATATAAATTAAAATACAATATTGTAGTGAAATATTTTGTGCTAATGAAAAATGTTGCAAACTGAAAAGTTTGAGAACTATTGATATAATATGCTTAATTAATTCTGATTTGTTTATATTTTTTAACATTTTATATTTTATTTAATAGTTTGACAGTGGCTTGTGTCCAGCTATGGCCCAACACCAACAGTTGCAGCATTTCGTAGGTAAACACATTTCTACAGGCTTATCTCCAAGACTCGACCATCCTGGACAAACATTTCAATTCAAAGAAAATGGCGTCGGGGACACAACCATCGAAGTCTACAACTACAGGAAAGTCAACGGAAAAAACGTTAATTACCTGAAGGTAAAAAAAAAATATATGATATTTTTAATAATTATAAGTTCTACTAGTAATTTCAATTCTTTAATAAATTTCTTAGTAATTTTATTAAAAATTACTAAGCCTAATTATCCTAAAAAATTATCCTATCCATTTTATCCTAATTCTTTAATAAAATATTAAATGGTACTTTATTTAATTTGATTAATAACGGAAAGTCTTTAAGAGATAAAAAAAATAGTATCAACTCGGAAAAAAAATTTGATCAGTGGCAGTTAAATAACTATGAAATTCATTGAATTGATAAATAGAAACACACAGATTTTGCAATAATTCTGTTTTAGTCCTCGGTTTATTTTGATAACTGAATTCTTATTTATTTTTAGGTCGGTTCATATTCTGGACAATACAATAAATTAGCAGACATGGTAATTTATACTCCTGCGGGTGAAGTTCAAATGGAATCTGTCTCTTCTATTTGTGTTCAAGATTGCTATAAATGTCAGTACACATCTACCAATCATTTCACTATACCCTCTTCTCAAGGCTTATACATAGCAGTCGCACTAGGAGTCCACGAACCAACCTCGAACCCACTGACTTGTGGACCTCTAAAACCGGACTGGGGCTTTCAAAACTTTGAATCTCTCCTTTGGGCTGTAGACACCATAAACTCTGACCCAAATATTTTGCAAGGAATAGATTTGGGTCTTATTGTGTTCGATACCTGCGACAGCAAAGAAAGCAGCCATGGATGTCTCAAATTTCCTCACTGGCACATTCAACGACAAAGACAATCTACCATCTCCTGAAAATGTGGCTGGTTTTCTGATGGATGGAACGAAAGATATCATTCATCCTTTGGTCGATTTAACAATGCCTTTGGGAATGACAACTGTAGCATCTTCTGTCATGGCACCAGAGTTTGGTGATACCAAGAAGTATTCGCACTTGATCAGAATGAACATGCCAAGTGATGTCGTTATTGCTTCCTTTGTAAACGTCTTAAGGTATTTATGATTAAAACAATGCTTCCTTTGTAAACGTCTTAATGTATTTATGATTGATTAATGCATTGCTTCTTTTAAAGGTTTTAAGGTACATATGATTAATGCATTGCTTCTTTTGTAAAGGTTTTTAAGGTACATATGATTAATGCATTGCTTCGTTTGTAAAGGTCTTAAAGAATTTGATTAATAAATTGCTTCCTTTATAAAGGTCTTAAAGTATTTGATTAATATGTTGCTTCCTTTGTAAACATATTAAGGTATTTATGTTTGATTAATACATTGCTTCTTATGAAAAGGCTCAGTCCGATAAATTAGTTTCTAAGCATGTAAGGCTTATGGGTGAGTTCAATTAGCTTGGCAATTATTAGGCATTATGAACATTGTTCAGTTGGCCTCGCACAGACTGAATTGTGTATTATTCACCATAATATTCCGCTTGGTCGGTTTACAAGCCGAGTTCGTTCATAACCGACAACAAACTAATTAACGGTTTTTTTTGTGTGCTCAGAATTGTTATTTAAAGTTTAAATTACGTTTAAATTGAATGGAATTAATAAAAAATTTTGACAAATTGAACTTCATTAATTATGGATAAAAGTTTTATCAGATGCCTAGAAGTATGTGAAATATTAATTATGTTAGAATGATTAAACACATTTTCATTTCATAGAAATTAGATTAATACAAGATTTACCTGTGTTGATTACTTTCTCCTTTTAACTAATGACGTGTTTAGAATTATTTTAAGATTTATATTCTAATTTTTAATTGTGTTTTTGAGGTGAATTGAAATTAAATTTTTATTTTTGCCAAAACTGTATTAATTTAGATGAGCAAAATGTATGTGTTTTTTATTTGCAAAATGAGAAAAATCTGGGGTTTTTATATGTTTAAAATGATAAAATAGATTTTAAACGCTTTAAAAACATACTCAGTGTCCTTCTTACAAAATAATTGATTTCAACTTCTTCCCAGATATTTTCACTGGAAGTATGTCTCAGTTGTATATACAGATGGATCCGAGAATTCTTTACTGGGAGCTCAAGGATTTGAAGAATTTAAACGACAAACTGAGTTGCATGGAATAGAAATAGCAGTGGAGGAAAAAATTGGAAACGAGGAGCATTTGGCTGCAACAATGGACATTATAGTGCATAGATTGAAGATCAAACAAAATGCAGGTGCAAGGTAAGTTAAAAAATTTCACGTGGATTTTCTTACAAGCATGTGAATATTATTTTTTAGAACAAGATATTTAAAGTTTTCTATTTGTTTGAAGTTTGGCATTAGATTGCAGTGTTTCCTATACAAATAATATAGAACGGTTGATACTAAACCATCTGGCAGTATCTCACATTCAACTATCTTGCTATGTCTCCAATTCAACCATCTTGCTGTGACTCCCATTCAATCCTCTTGCTATGACTCCCATTCAATCCTCTTGCTATGACTTCCATTCAACCATCTTGCTACTTCTCACATTCAACCATCTTGCTACTTCTCACATTCAACCATCTTGCTACTTCTCACATTCAACCATCTTGCTACTTCTCACATTCAACCATCTTGCTACTTCTCACATTCAACCATCTTTCTACTTCTCACATTCAACCATCTTGCTCTGGATCGCTTCTATACCTCCAATGTTCCGCCATCATAATTCTTCTGATAAATGATGCCGAGTACTAATATCAAAACATGGTTGCCTCAAAATTTCCCTTTTTAGCTATAATTTGCAAAAATTGTAGATGCTTTCAAAATCCGACATCCAGCGCCATTAATAGGCAACAGCTTCACTGTTTATTTGATAGCAAAAGGTAATTTGCTTAACAAGGTTTGATACAACATGACTTTTTTTCGAATATTGCATAATATTTCTTGAAAAAGTGTCTTATTTTTGGCTGTGTAATCGCAATTTTTCCCTTAATTTTTGGAGACTAGTGTATTTTGCTGAACTTATTCTTTGAAGTAATTCTTTAACTATTTAATAAATTTTTTTTTCTTAACAGGGCAGTGGTTCTACTATTACCTCCCTACTACATCAACCACCTACTGAGTGCAGTAAAGAGACTCCAGCACCTAGGACGCTCGCGAGTGGGAGACTTCGTGTGGCTGGCGTATGACACACTGGAACCTTTCCAGATGTTCCCGGATCAGTCCTACAGCGCCCTGGTCATGAGGACTCAGTCGGGAGATATACCCGGTTTCAAGGACTACTTTACAAAACTAGACGTGAAGAACAATAGGAGAAATCCTTGGTTCAGAGAATACTGGGAACATGTAAGTAGTGCATTTAGCAAAACATTCCTTTGCTCCTGTTAGAACAAAATGTGTTAGTAGTTGTAAAATGAGAACATAAATGATAAACAAGGTTTTTTTTTTTTAAATTATATACTCATGCATTAGAACTAAATTTTATATTATTGAATTTATAGCTCAGATTCTGAGTTTGCAGCAATGTCATTTTAATCAGGCATAACTGTTATTCTTTTAATGCACTAAATGTTAAACGCCATTTAAAGTGTGTTCTGTTAAATTTTCAGATTTCTTTACCTTTATAGAGAAAACATTTTCCCAAATTTTAGTGAGAGATTATGCTCAAGCATAAGAATACTAAGCCAAAAGCATAGATAAATTGTATAAATTAGCTATGAACTTGTAAGAAATTTTATTCAATTATATGGTGCTTTTTGAATTAAATAATTAAAAATAATCAGAAAAACATGCAGATTTTATTGAAGAGGGGGCTAAAAAAATGTTTCAAGAAATAGTTTTGGAAAATTTAAATCTAAATAGACTTTTAAAGAATAATTTGTTTATTAAATTATATCAAAATTGCTTGTACTATACCTTTCTTAATTTCGTGCTATCCATTCCGGCTGCAGCCCAATGGATAGACGAGCAACGAGGTCCTCAATTAGTTGACTCAATTGAATTTTGTAAATGAAAACACAGTTGCAAACGCAGAGTAAGAATAAAACGGTCTTTGGGGTTACAGTAGAGTGACAGCAAGAAGAGTTCGTCACGTGACGGTGTGAATTGGGGGGTTGTGTCTAGCTGCTGCTAGAAATTCGCTTGAAAGCGTGTCTTTCCTTTACGCTTCCCACCCGATCATACTTACACCACAGACTTCAAGTTCGAATCTTGGCGGTGGCATGGATATTTATTAGTGGTTCGAAATCCACAGTAAACTAGAGTGTGCAAAAACTCACAGTAGAGTGACAAACCAAATCCGGCCTATGCAAAAAAAAAATATGTATTGGTAAGCTGTACCACTCCTCCTCTTCCACTGTCGCTGCCTGATGACCAATTGACTAACCTTGTGGAATTTGGTACCACAGGATGGATGTTTATTAGAGGTTCGTAATCCACATAAAATTGTAGGTCACGGTCTAACTAGTCCAAGGTGTGCACAAAATGACCGTAGATCGACAAACTAAATCAAACCTCAAAGCGTGTCTGATGACCAACTGAAAATCATCTAATAAATATGCATTTATTTACTTTAAATATGATGACATTTATTAATGATTTTTATTTAGTAAACATCTTTACCAAATAAAAAGCTTTAGGATATTCACATTATGCAAAAATAATAATTATACTTTCTTTGCTTACTGAAATCAAATCACTTTTTTTTTTCCGAGAAACGAAAAATAATATCCTTCCTTAAACTAGATGTGGCGAGTAATATTTTTTAAAGTAGGAATACATTTTGTAATTTACATAACGATTCAAATCCTTTTGTTCGTATTGATATTTTTATAAATCTGTATGTTTTTTTCCAGGTTTTCAATTGCCGTGGAAGCAGCTGTTTAAACGGTCAATACCAGAACTTGCAACAAATTGGATTCATTCAAGATCGATCTGTTCCCAACACTGTCAACGGCCTCTTCACTTTGGCCCTTGGGCTAGATACTCTGCAGAAACAGCTCTGTGAAGAAGGAAAGGGTTGGTGTCCGGCCACCAAAAACAAAATGGCCATCCGTGAAAAGCTCTTGGATCCGGTCAAAAAGATTCGCTTTGTTGGACTCGATGGAACTCCAATTCTGTTCGGAGACCAGAATTACGTCAGCAGAACTTTGGACCTGTACCACTTCCGGGAAGTGGGCGATGTCAGAGCTTTCGTTAGTGTAAGTATGGAAGAAGTTGTATGGTAGAATTGCAATATCTATAAATGCAGCCAAATTATCTGTTACTCCCTCTGTCCCATAGTAATAATAGCAGTTGATGAATTTAATTCGTCCTATGATAACAGCAGCAAAAGAAAATAAACATAAAAAGCAACTTATAAAAACAAAATTAAATTAAACAATAAATTAAAAATATTACGCCTAATTGTTATTTTGAGTGCTCAGATAGTTTTCATTAGTGTGAATATAATCCTTAAAGTGCATAAACTTTTCATCAGGAAGTATTTATGACCGATGAAATTTTATGCGATTTTCCTTATTCTTTCTGTAAGAAATGTATGTTTGATAGTGCTCGAAACTCTGTAGATTTTGAACTTCAATGGCTTGAGCTGTTGATCTTAAGATGCCTGTTCTGCTAAGAAGAAAATGATTAAGTTTTTCAAGCTTTTCTCCATAATATTTGTATTTAAGTCCCGTTTTTGTTTTTTCTAAAAATCAACATTAACATAAGATTCACCTTGACGATTATTTTCGGATTCCAATTTCTTGATAGGATCGTTCTATTGTACTTAAATTGTGTAGCAACTAACATAATTGCACCATTCTGCAACTTTTTGTTTCTTTTGATGCATCAAGAACTTTACAATCCCAACTCGATCTTTCTTTGAAAAATTTTTTACATTATAATTTATCACTTAATTCATCAACGGAACCTGAATATATAATATTAGGTGATGGTGCAATTAATTTTTAAAAACATAACTAATTCGTAGAAAATATTTTGAAAAAATTGAATAATGCTGTTTACATCCTGAAAGCAAGTCAAAATGAAAAGCAGAGCAAATGACATGATATTGACAGTAGGTTAGTCTTGGCAACACGTATTTCATGTTAATTTTAAAAACACACAATTCATATCACGTTAAGAGCCAAATGACCAAACGCCAAAGTCGCCAAACCGACGATGATGTAGAAATTGCAAGTGCTATTTTTTAATTGGAGAAATTTGGGTCCTTACATATTTTGTCCAAAAAGGTTAAAAAAATAATTTTTTATTACTTTTGAGTCATTAACCGAAATGAATATTTTCTTTACCATTGAAATATAAATATAATTCATTTATGATATATATGATTATTTTGCTTGCTTAAAAATATGCAACACAATGCAATGAATTTCAGGTTGGGCTGATTGATGAAGGCCATGGTCTGTCCATCAACTCTTCCTTGACCAGAGGTTATGACGACCAGGGCAAACTGGTATCTCTGGCGGACGTGTTCTCCTTCTGCAATGACTCTGAAACCTGCCCCAAGAAAGATGAATCGCAGGGCTTATCTCTGCCCTACATGAAGATCCCGGCCAACCAGGAGTTCATGATCGGTGTCATGATGCCCGTTCACCAGCCGGGTGACAACTTCTTCACGTGCAGCAGGGTGGTGGAGGAGGGCTCCTTCCAGAATCTTCTGGCTCTCAGCTACGCATTGGATAAGATCAATGGAAATGCGACTGTCTTACCACAAATACAGTTGGGTGAGTAGTAATTCCAGCTTTAATCAGGGTGCATTAAAGAAATTCGATTCTCTGTAGTCAAATTTCCTCTTTCAATTTGAAACGATTAACTCCATGGATGGCTTTTAGAGGAATCACATTTGTTAGAAATCAGAAGGATTTTCCGCCATACAGACCTAACCTTATGTGAACACTGAAAATTTCAGTTTGGTTTTTCGTACATTGAATTTCGAACTTCTTGCTAAAGACCATTAGTTAATTTTAACTCCAGCTTCAAAAGAAAATGAAATGATAAAATTAAAGCAAATTGTCAATATTTAGTTGTTTATTAATGTCATCATATTCAAAGAAATTTTCACTGCTTTTTGATGAAAATTTCAGGGAATTCTCTAAATAAATGTTATTTTTAAAATTTCCTGTAAAGGGTCCAGAAATAGGAAAATATATAACATTAGCTACTTCAAAATTTGAAAGTGAATTATCAAGATTTCATTTGTTCTCATACATTGTGTCTTGAACTTGAAAAATATCTGAACAATGAAGGAGTATTGCGAATATTGCACATACACAGACGCATATATAATTATATATAACATGTTAATGTACACACACACACACACACACACACACACACACACACACACACACACACACACACACACACACACACACACACACACACACCATATTAATATGTTAATATATATAATTATGTATGTTGTAGTGTGTGTGGTATGTATGTGTGTGATGCGTATGCATGTATAGTATGTGGTTTGTGTATACACTATATGTGTAGTGTGTGATCATGAAATGTTCTTAAAAAGAATTGGTCCAAAAGAAATTAAAATGTATAATTTGAAATTTATTTAAGTTTAAAACCTCTTGATACCCAAATACATGTTTCTAAACTGAATTTTGACAAACATGAAAAAAAAAAAAAAAAATAGATTTGCGAAATTATTTGTGAATTCGAAAAAACATATTGAGTACTTTTCTGGCATGATCTCTATGATAAGGAACACTAAATTTCAATTTGTAAAATAAAATTAGTAATTCTAAACAGGGAATGGCATAAAAGTAATTCAGGTCATACAAATGCTTATTTTATGCGTTTTACGTAAAATACTCGCATACGAGTGTTCTAAATGTTTCTTCATTTATCAGCATAGATAATGAAAATACCCAATAGAACGAAAGTTGGAATACAAGAAGATAGATTACAAAAAGTGATGAAATTATTCTCGATTGCTAGAGAAATTAAATGTATCTTAAGGTTTCGAAATGACAACTTGATATCGACAGCATTTTTCCCCTGCTTTCTAGCATTTCTAGTTTTCGAACATTCTACCTGATTCATAATTCATTCTCGCCAGTCTAATACATTCGGAAAATATTTTTCTTACTAGGAGGAAAAATTTTGAAATTTTGTTAAAAGCTATAATTGCTACAGATATGTTTTTATCATGTGTTGAAATATCTGTTTTCTGATTGAATATTCCAGCAACGTTGAACATTCTTTCGTCAATAACAGATTTTTTTTTGTTAGTTTCGAATATAAAATTGTATTAATTGCATGTTAACAAGAGAATTAAAATGCAATCACATATGCAAGTTAGTTGTAAACACTGAATTTTTAAAGGAAGATTTTTGGCATGAATATAAAAATCTTCGTTTTTATTATATTCAATGTGGTAGTTATTTTTTTTTAAAGATACTTCGGCATTTTAATTCATGTACAACTACTTCGTGAAAGTGCACAGAATTATCATCCTACTTTACTTAATTGTTTAAAAAAATTAATTCGTAAAACTATAAACTCAAAAAAATAGTGTTATTTTAATTTAATTACTCTACTTAATTGTTATTTAACAAAAAAAAAAAAAAAGAAATATATTAGTAATAATAATTTTTGTAATACTAGTTTTAATCATAATTTGTATTTTATTGGTACGAATTTTGCCGAATAAAAATATTTTCTTTAAATTCATCATTTAACGTTGGTGTATATTTTTTATGCTTCTAATTGCAAACCGTAACTGCAAAAATTACAAAATTAACAGCAAACAAGCTATGAAACAAATAGAGCAGAAAGAAATTATGAACATAATTAAAATTATTGTACACAAATTTTTCCGTTTCCTTATACATAAAGTTTTAAAGAAACAAAGTACAAATGCAAAGATCAAATGTTTTTTACATGCTATATAATAGTAAATAAAGACTATTGAATTCTATTGCTTTAGTTAGAAAAATGCTGTTAATTCTTTTAAGACAAAAATTATTTATGAAGTAATACAAGTTTTTAAGTATTAAAATGATTTTATTAGGTTTTAACATCCTTTCATTAAGAAATGTGTAGAGTTTATAAAATTCCATGTTACACATATTTCCGGGTATACTTATAGAATTATATTTAAATAATTTATTGAACAACATATTGTTATTTTCTAACTAGCTATTGGAAAAAATAACAATAATAAAATATTCGATAAAGTATAAACGGGAAATAATAGACGTAAGTATAAACGTAAATATGTGAAAGTTATAAACGTCACTCTTTCTGTAAAATGTTTTTACAATTGGCGTTTACATGCCGTTTATTTGTTCATAAAGGACTTTATTCTACAGGGCTTCCTTTGTTTATAAAGGAATTTATTCTTTGTTTACATGGGATTTCTTTGTAATTGTTTCGTCCTTTGTGCATAATTAATTTCTTCGTATATAGTTTCTTTCTTTGTTAGTCATTCACGTTGTTACACAACATGTTATACAATGTGAATAAGGGATTTTATTATATGCATGAAATGGAATTAATTTGAGAATTACTTTAATCATTAATTCAATTCATGTGTACAAGCACTAGATTCAATTAGTAATTTTTTTTTTTGTATTTATAATTAAAAAAAATTTTGTAATTTCTTTGTAATAAAATAATTATGTAACAGAATATAAAAATTGTAATGAAACAAAAATGTAATAAATTAAAAATGTAATGAAATAATAAAGTAAAATAAAATTTTAATAAAAAACATATATGTTCTGAATTTCGCATTTGCTGAACGAAAAAAAAAAAACTACTTCGATTTAAGAACTTGATAAGGACATTAGATATTACTTACTTATCAAATCGTGACTTTCAACTGTATTAATTGGCTTTTGTTTACCCTTCACACTACAGGAGCTCTCGTGTTTGACCACTGCGGTAGAAGACAGAAAGCGGAAGAACAAATCTTCAGCTTCATCGCTAGCGATGGATCTTTGCCTTACGGTGAAGCCAACCTGAAATCTCGAGCCATGGTGGCCGCCCTGACTTTCGATCCTGCCGTGGCTGACGATCTTTCTCCCCTGTTCGAATCGGCCCTCATCCCTCAGATTGCTACGCCCCCAGGACTCGTGGCTACATCGCCCGATCATCTGAAGAGGACATCTAGGTCAGTGGAGCAACCTCAGGAACGACCTCAAGTGAAGGTCATCGTGGATCTCTTGAAAAGGTTTGGCGACTCATTCATTTTACAATTATTTATATAAAGCAAAGATTCATGGATTTGTAATGCTTAGTTGTGACTAACGAGAAAGCCAAAATGATTTAGATTTGAAAAATCTCTAAAATATGAATTTTGTTTATTAAGTTTGAAACTGATATGGAATAAGAAAAAAATGGATAAGGGATTTCATTCGATGCATGAAAATGAATTAATTTATGAATAAATTTCAATAAGTAATTCGATTCTTGTTGTATCTAAACACAATTTTCGATTCTAAATTTTAATTCTTGATATACTTTGGACTATGATACGAACTAATTTAACCATTAAATAACAATGTATCTAGCTAGTTATTCAAATTATTTATAAAAACTATTAAATAATGTTAACTATACTATCCACAGGCTGGATTGGAAATTTGTCAACTTGCTTCATTCCGGTTCCGAATCAGATCGAAGCATCTTTTGGAATTTCATTGAATCCTCTAAAGAGCAGAAGATCTGCATCTCAAAATCCTTGGTGGTGAGACCAGACATGCCAGTCTCGGACCTGTCTGCTTTGTTCCAAGAAGAGTTCCAGCCTATCCAAGAAGCCAGGGTGATTGTCATGCTCTTGGAAGAACCTTTATTGGTTAAAGCTGTTTTAGACGCTGCCAAAGAAGGATCACTGATAGAAGACTATGTGTGGATTGGTATTGAATCTGATAAAGATGGACGGAACATTGCTCGATCTCTGCAAGGTAAAAATTAAACATTTTTTAAAAAAATTTCACGTTTTTATAATATTTCAATTATTTCTTTTTGTGTATGACCCTGATTTAATATTAAAAAAACATTAATATAGCATGACAAACGCATTCTGTTATTTATATAGCATGATAAACACATTCTGTTATTAATATAGCAGGGTTAATATATTCTGTTATTAATATAGCATGATTTATACATTCTGTTATTAATATAGCATAATTAATACATTCTGTTATTAATATAGCATAATTAATACATTCTGTTATTAATATACATAATACATTCTGTTATTAATATAGCATAATTAATACATTCTGTTATTAATATAGCATAATTATACATATTATTAATATAGCATGATTAATACATTATGTTATAATATGACATGATTAATACATTATTCTGTTATAAATGTAGAATGATTAACATATTATTCTATTATAAATGTAGAATGATTAACATATTATTCTATTATTAATGTAGAATGATTAATACATTATTTTATTATTACTGTAGAATGATAAACACATTATTCACTTATAATACAATAATAGAGAAAAAAATTATTTTTCCTTTTAATTGATATTGTTTGTTATTAATTGATTACTACAAATTATTTAATACTTAATTGTAATGTTTTGTTAACATATTTGCCCATTTTGAGTATTTTTAATCATATTAGCCATAATTACAATGATATTATCATACAATTAAATTTTTATTATTATGTATCACATAAATGTCATTTTTTAAAATTTGAATTACCAAATAAAATATCTAAAAATATGACTTTCAAATAAAAATTAAAAAATTCTAAGATGCTGTTATTATTTATTCTTTTAATAATTATATTTTATCTTATGTAGAGGCTCATGCTATGGAATGCTTAAAAGCTATGAAATATTTTCACATTTTACTCCTGTTACAAAAAAAAAAAAAAAAAAAAAAAAAACTAAAGCTAGAGTTAACATGGAGGACTTGAAATTTAAATCTAAAATTGAATCAATTCTCTAATCTGACTGTCCACAATAAGGAATCGTAACCATCTTAAATTTCCTCTTACTTTCTGACTCAAAACCTTCTTAAGTACGTTGGAAATAAACCTTTTAACCGATTGGAAACATAAACGTCAGCATGTAGGAAGTTTAGTTTTTGATGAACTCTGTCGGAGAGGACATTTTTTAGCTGTCTTAAGTTTTTAATGAATGATAAAAATGCAACTTAAATCGTAGATATTTATTCAAAAATTTGTTTTCACTTCTGATTTTGATCCAGGATTTGATGTCGACTTCTTTTTAATCCGTCCCGAAACCTACGAGGTCCCTGGATTCCGTGAATACTACTCAAACTTCAACCTCAACAAGCACGATCCCATTCCTGACATGTGGTTTGAAGAATTCTGGCAACACCACTTTCATTGCCACCTAACACAGAGCATCTCGCCACTGAAGAAGCTGTTCCCAGAACCTTGTCGGGGTACAGAGAGCCTGACCTCCCGTCCTCTCAACCAGGACACTTTTGTGTACCACACAGTCTCAGCTGTCACTGCTGTGGCAGAATCGTTGCACGATTACCTGAGGCGCTACTGTGTCCATGGCGATGCGGCCACCAATTTAGAAGACTGCGGGGGAGACTCCAGGCAGATTTTGTGGCGAGAAATGAGAAAGTTCATGAAGGGTCCACCTGTTGCATGCATTGATGGCGACTGTGGTCCTCTGAAGATGTCCGTTGGGTATCAAATATTCCAGATGAGGAAATCTAAGATCCATCATGTTTATCAGCAGGTAGGAATTGATTATCTATGTTACTAAATCTTAATTAATAATTTTTTAAGCAATGGAGAATTTTGCACATAATTACATGATTTATTATCTCCAATTACGGCCGCTAGTTTGTCATGTTTATTTGAAAAAATTCAATGGACGATATTCTTATTGAGTACTTCAACATGGAGTACAATTTATTAAAAACTCCTATAACACGACATTCATTTTCTTACACTGAAATGAACTTCAATAGCATTCTTTTAGAAAGATTTGAGTGGAATTTTTCATCAAACTGAAATATAGTGTTACAGTCTATGTTATATGATATACAGAATAAAGATGACGATCACAGAAAGAACGGATATTTACCATTTCCTGATTTTAATAAATTATTAGATTTTAATCAATTATTTATTTTATCTGGTTTCCATAAATTATTATTTATTTAAAAATTATTTGGAATTTAAATGTTAAGATATGCATAATTAGATTTCCCACATTTTAATATTATAATATTATATTATATATAATATTATTTAATATAAAATAAATTATTAGTGTCTATAGCACACACATTATAGCATATCCCAATTAAACCTGTGTATAAACATTTTTGGTAATATTTTCTTAGTAAACTGTTTTAAAATAGTAACATCCAGACATATCTTTAATGTTTGGAATTTTTTATTCGAATTATATAAAGAGATTTGTTGATGATTATATTGTTAGAAGGTAATATATAATATTAAATATTTAAAAAACAAATAAAACAGGAATTTAAGCCTTGTAAATACATATAAACTGTTTCTACAAGGTTATTTATACTGTTTTACATGCCATTGACAACATTCTTCCCTTTACTAGGTGGGCTTATGGAAAGACAAAGAACTCTCCATGAAATTAGAAGACATCGAATTTGTGACGGGCGCCAAACGGGATTCGAACTGCCACCAGCAGTGCCAGAAGTGCCTGGATCAACTCGCCATAGACCCAGAAGAGCTGAACCTCACGAAACCTGCCCTCTACGCCAATTTCCGCACCATGTGGGGTGTCATTGTGTCGGCGCTGTCCCTGCTGGGCGTCCTTCTAGTCATCATTTGCGCAGCGTATTTCCTTATTTCTTTCCAGGTAGGACACTTTATTTTAACACATTAACTCATTTATATTATTAAGCAATACCAAGAATTTTAACTTTTAAATGGTAAAAACATTATTTAATGTTTTTATTTATATTAGAATAAGTTTGGCAGTCGATAGTGAGGAAATATTGAAGGTAAATATGTATATCATTTTCGTTTACGAAAATCGCACATCCTGTTCAAAAATTCATCCCCAAGGGACATTTAAACTAACATTATTTTAGTTCTAAAAAGAAACAAACTCTGAAGAGATATTTAGAAAGCTTTAAATACAAGCTTTTTAAAAATGTAAAAAATTGTAAAATCGATTTTTTTGGTCGAAAATGCGCTTTAAATGTGTTCGTGTAGCTTAAAATAATTATTTTTAAGGAATTCCTAATAGTATGTATAATATTGTAGCTTAAAAATAATATTGAAATCTTTAAAATTCCAATTTCCCTGACTTGCTTTACTTGAATTTTTATCTTTCAGTTGGAGATAAAAATGGCTACATATGATGTTCAGAAATGAGTTAAAGCTATAAAGTACAAAATATATCGGAAATAAAAAAATTATGACTTGTTCTTGCACTTGACTTGTTCAGTGGCATCTTGAAGCACTGTGTAAAAATGTATTAATTCTAAAATGAATCCAAATAATTGAAATAAACTTAACTATCATGGAATTTCCAAAATATTGTTTTCAGTGCTGTTGTTAACATCCAAATGTATTTTCAATAGCAATTTTGACATTCACACTTTAATCCCTTTGAACAGGTAACAGTGGGCACCACTGTCCTTGGCTACATGATCCTCTTCGGTCTCTTGCTGTTGTATGCTGTGAATTTCGCATTCATCCTGTCTCCCACAGAGGGAACCTGTGGTGTTCGAAGATTCGGGCTGGGCCTGGCCTACGCCATCATCTTTTCGGGCATGCTGGTGAAGGTGATGAACATCTGGAGGATGATGGGCTACAGGGGGAACCAGTTCTTCGGAGATGCCTACCACATGACCAGCCCTGCAGCCTTGTTGGTGGTGGCAGTTGGACTAGTCTGTTATACAGGTAAATTTTATCACCTAACGTATCATAAAATTATCAATTTTACAAGTAATCAATAAAATGAAGGAATCATAATAAAAAAAAAAAAATAGTAGAAGAACAGGGAGACTGTTACCCATTCAAAAGGCACTGGAGGCCTATCTCAGTCTACATCCATCAAAAAAAATGAAATTACTATATTCACTGACTCAAAATCTGCCTTAAGGCTCTTAAAGGTTTCTCAAGTATTATCTTGAACATTATATCTCTTTTAGAACAAACCACTAATTACGCAGAGTGTGTATCCTACAATGGATCTCTGCTGATATGGGATTTGGAATTTAATGGTATTGCAGATTCTTTGCCAAAGAATGCCAAAAGTCTGAATCATATTGCCATTCCTGCTTCCCTTGCATATCTTGCATATCCTGCCTTGGCAAAATCTAAACTTATCATTCTTTCTAAGATCAAAACTAAATACCAAATTACAGAACTAAATGTCAATAAAAGCAGCTACTACTCTCACAAGATTAAGGATGGAGCAGCACCACAAAAACATAAATTTCTGCTCATGGCGTTAAAAAATACCAAAAATGTTTCACCTGCCCTGATGTCTAGCTTAGTCCTCATCATGTCTTTGATTGTCCAGCTTTTGAAGACGGCATACGTTGTCTGACCATCCCTTGGAAGAGGATTTATTCTCCGAGCTGTAATCAACGTAGCCAATATTATTCAGAAGCACCACTATATTTGATTCTCTTGTACTCTTCAGGGGATATGACACCAACAACAACAATAGTACACATGACTCTAGGTTACTCTAGATTATATTTTGCATTCTTTGCAAGAAACATAAATTTTATGATGTCTATTATAAGAGCTTGTTATGCTGATTTTGTTTCAAAACTTATTTTTGTTGCAATTATGAATATGTACTCGAATACCCTAATCAATTTAAAATAAATTGTACAATGAAGAGCAGAAAATTAAAATTTAGACACTCTTATGTTTTTATGAATTAAGGAGGGAATGAGTCCATAAATTTGGGGTTTCTTTAACGTACTTTAGTTTTAGTTCAATATAAGATACTGAAAGTTGAAAACAAAATATTTAGTGTTCTCATTTGAAATTTAAAAATAAAAGGTTTATATTTTTTTCAAGGTTTCCTTACCTCATAACTTTCAAATAAACACATGATTTTTAATTAATACATAAATAAAGTTTAGTTTCCACTTGGCTGCTTTTTTTTACTTTTAACATATCAAGATAAAATATAATTTTACTCCAAATGTTCTCCTGAATTTGTGAAGAGGCAATTTTCGATAGCAGTAACATTTCTGAGCTGGAGTTCATAAAGGGAGTGAGGGCCCAAATGATTTGTAGATAAAGTCCTTGACATAACCTTCACAAGAAAAAGTTAAGAAATGAGTTATTCAGTGATTTTCAAATTCTTTTGTACTCTAGCTATTTTTAATTTTAGCATGAGAACGAAATTATGCACAACAAATATAATTATATGCATGCCATGACAAAATTTTAAACCTACTACATAATTACTGTAATTATATTCGCATGCAACAACATAATTTTAAATCTGACTACATAAATACCACTACTATCACAATATCGATTTATAATGATTTTTCTGTTGTACTTTATGACATCATAATCATATTTTTTTCATGTTTTTTTTTTTCGAAAGTTATGAGAGACCGAAAGCCCAACAAAATTTATATACACAATAACAGTTTGTTTATATTAAAAAACATAATACACAGTATGTTTATCTAATATAAACAAACATACTTATTTTATACAAAATTAATTATGTTGGTTTTAATTTCTAATTATTCTAATTATAAACCCTACATTATAAGGTTTACTAGAAAAGGTGTAAAAGGCGTAAATCGCTGTTACGCACTACAAAAGCTGTTCAGATAATCTTACTAAATAGAAAGTTAAAAACTCTTGTATACATAGTCATTATCAGACTAATTATTTTGCATGGCTCAGAGATATGAACTATGAGGAAGTGTGATGAAGAATTGTTGAGAGTATGGAAAGAAAGATTTTGACTCCAAAAGATTTTTGGAGCAAGATATGAAAATGGCGAAGGGGAATTAGAACTAATAAAAGAAACATATGATTGTTATAAGGAATTAGATATTGTTACGGAGAACTATAAGAAGACTGAACTATATACTCAACGAACTATAAGAAGACTCCTTAAGAAAACCCTCAGCTTAATCTATATCCAGTGGAAGACAAAAAGAATTAGAAGGGGAGATCAAATCGAGGAGGGCTTGAAGACATTCAATATTAACAACTAGAAACAAAGTTCAATTAGCAATGAATTAGCAGTGGAATGACAAAAATCTTGAAGGATGTGAGAGGCTTTCAAGGGCTGTAGCGCATAATGATGAAAGGTGCATGTGTGAATGCAAGTGTGGAAATTAAAGATTATTTAAAAATAAATTACTTAATAACTAATTAATTACTTAATTACTTCTTTAATAAATTACTTTGTATAGCTGTCCTATCCATAATTATGTGTAAGTAATTTCGATTTGCATTCATTCGCTTGCAATAAACCCTTGCTTTGCAGGTTATCCTGTCTTCAGCCTGGTTGATCCTAATTCCTCCTACAACTGGCATCCACGAAGGTGAATGGCGATGTCATCCTGCCACAACATTTGAAGACGAACTCATTATATCATTGGTATACGTGATGTTAATGCTGGCAATTACTATCCTTTTCTCCGTACTCACGTGGTCTAGCAAGGACAACAATAAGGAATCAAGGTAAAAAAAAAAAAAATGCTTTTTTTTTTTTCACTTTCTACACAAATTAAATCGCATTTAGTGTTAAGTTTCTTCAGGTGAATAGCAGTTTATAAATTAAACAAAGATTATTCAACTTAGTTTTAGATATTTAAATGGAAAGTAAAATTGCTTCAAAATATTAAACGCTGTAATCTATATAGTCGAGGACCGAAATATTCTCCAAACAAACCAACAGAATCTGTTGTATTAAACGCAATTAATCCTGTTACAGGTGGATCTTCACTTGCTGCTTCCTGATCACGGTGGTGTGGGTCGCCTGGACCGTCATGTCCACCCAAGTACTGCACAGCTACCGGGATATGACCATCTCGACGGCCAACCTGCTATGCGCATCTGTGGTCATGCTGTGCATGTACCTGAGGAAAGTCTACATCTACAACAAACTCACCAAGGACGAAGAGAAGAAGGCCAAGATCCAACAAACTGTATCGCTGCCTGCTGTGCCCAACATGTATGGCACTTTGTCAAGACCCGTGGCTCCCCTTCCTGCATACAGCACAGGTGGGCATCTGTTTGTCAATGACATTTTTTTTAATTAAAAATGTAAAAATGTAGGATTAGAATAATCAGTGTTTGTGCCAACTAATAACTGAATTCTTTTAAGCACAATTTGTATAACTAAACATATTCTTGTGTAGTAACCCACTTGATGTCATGCGTGTAGAGTCCACTCCAGCCATCTGATTCGAATCTATAAAGAACGGTACTTTGTAACTTAATGATTAAATTACGTTAATTTTGGTTTTTTAAGTTAAACTTCTTATATGAGAGTCGAGACAGCAAGTTCAGCAACCTTTCTTTCTTTCTTTTGTTTTTTTGTTAAAGTAAGAGGGGCTATTTTCTGATTTTGCACGCATCTATTGCATTTAAATCGTCACTTTCTATTTACATTCATAGAACGAGGGTCATTCAGTTTCATCAGAATAATGATGCCCTCAACACGCTGCAGTTGTTGATATTGCTTTAATTTGTTTTACAGTGAATTGAATTTAAATCCATTGTCCTATTTCCTTGTTTTCCATTTATTGTGATTCTTTCATATTACGGTAAAGATTTAGAATCGTATAACTTTTACACCAAATCACCAAGTAAATAAACAAAATAGCCACCACTGTTTTTAAAGGAAAGAAAACGAATTATTACTTGCGTTTTACTGAACTATATCTTTAGTTGGCTATTTTTATTATCCAATTAATTGTGATATTGATATAAAAACACCTTCTAAGAGCCTTTCATCTATTAAGCCGACCGATATTATCACCTCGTAATTTTCTCATGTTCAAAAGACTAGAATCAAGAGGTTTTCCTCTATACTTCAGTTATCATAAACTGATAACGTCTGAGTAATAAAAATGATTAATTACTTTAATTAAGTACTTAAATTTTAAAATAGTTATTTTTATCTAAAATATAATGCTCTGATATAAAATACTCCAATAGATTATATGTATCTATTTAATAAAACTTGTTGATATATACCTCAAATTTTCCCTTTCCACCATTGACATAAACTTTAACTTCCGTATGAATAATTTTTACATGCACATTTATTTTTCCATTGCTGTGTGCTCAGCTTGGATATTTAACTTAACGCTTTCGGAGGTAGCTTATGCTGAACGTTACACCTAACGTTCTGAGGTGGTGCGGAACTAGTTTTCAGTATTCACTGCAGATATTGTTTGTCTTTGACGGGTGCTATCACCGCTCTTATTTTACCAAATCTATTACGAACATCCTGTATATACCATGTAAAACCATGTATAAAAACATATATGTATAAATTTTATATAAATTTAAAAGAATTAAGAAGAAAAATTTTTTTTTGTATGAATTATAACTACCATGTATATATTTTGAATAAGCAACGCTTCCCTGTAATTTACATGCATTTTACATTGATTAACCTCTCCAGGGCCTCGTCTTCCTGGTGGAAAAATGCTGGAGAGGGTGGCTCCTTCCCGTATGGCCCTCATTACTTCCGAGGACGGCAACACCAGTGACAGTGGATCGGGGTCAGTTCAGGTCCAAGCGACGGATCTCTACCCCTTGGACATGTACGATGGAGGCAGCCAGTTCCAACCTCCCTCTCTGAGGCTCGGTGGCAGCAGTCTGGTCCTGGACGAAACGACTCAGACCCAAGCCACGTAAATGTAAGAACTTTCCAAATAAAAAAGGACTCAAAACGGATTTTTAAATAGTTCTCTTTTTATCTAAAACATAATTTCTGCTGAAGAAATTCGTTTATACAAGTATTCAGATATGATAAATAGGATGGATTTGTGAAGAGGCCAACCACTGAGAAGTTTGAGAGTCGGTGAGTACTATGTAGTAGTATACGAAACGAGTCGATGCTATTGATGAAAGTGGATAGCACTATACGAAACTGGTCGATACTGTCGATGAAAGTGGATAGTACTATACCCAAAAAGAGGTTAGATTTGACATCAGTCCTTCCAACAAGAGAAAATTAAAATGATAGACATTTAAATTTTTTAAGACAGCTCTTCACAAGAAGCAATCTCTATTGATTTTAAATCAGACCATTTTTGAAAAACACTTAATAAATAAATACCAATTTTCTTCAGTCACCTGTGGAATTGGGAAATATAAGCAATTTTATACAGTATCCAAATTATCTTATAAACAAGTTACTGTATTTCTATTACAAAAAAAAAAAAAAAAAACACGAAAGGAGCTTTAAAGAGAAAACATTATCTCGATTAGTATTTATTTATTTTTTAATGAATATTGTATTTAATCTAATCATAGAATTTTAACATACTTTTAATATATATTATATTAATTATATTTAATTCACCCTGAAAATAAATTTCACCCTTTTCCTGTGTTATTCCATATAGTAAGCATTTTAAGATGTGTATTATTAGTATAAAAAAAATATTTTTAGCCCCTGAACAACAATCTACCGAAAGTAAAAAAAAAAAAAAAGTTTCGTTTAAACTGTTATTATTACTAAGCCTCAGTGTCCGGCAGCACGTTGCGGACACCTCATGAATAGTCTACTCATGGATGAAGGGAAGGCATCTTCTTTGTGATGAAGCACCTGTATCTAGAAGTATAGGGCAGGTTTAAGGGGAAACTACCCCGCATTTGCATATCGTGTGAGAGAAAATCCCCACCAAGTAGTTATGACTAACGAGGCAAGATGCTGAACATCACAAAGGCTACCGAATTCTCAGCCCTAATGTTCAACAGCGGCGCACGTTACCACTGAGCCACGAAGTCGAACTCGTTTAAACAAAAATATGCATTTTTAATCGACTTAAAAATGCTTTTTTTTCTTTTTTTTTCTTTTAATGCAGCTGGCAAATAGACCGTGATCTTTTCGCCATAAGAGCTGCAACGATATTACTCACTTTGCATTACCCAGGGGCGCGTGTAACTTGATGGTAAGTCACGGACGCGGAGTAACAATGCCCCGCAGCGCTCTACGATCCTATTAGGACCGGGGCCTAGAGCTTAAAGTGGATTCCGAACCACTACAACACCCATGGGCAAAGCCGGGATTTGAACCCGATACCTGTGGTACCGAACGCCAGAGCGTTAGCCATTCGGCCATCAGGCCCTTTACTTACTTAAAAATGTAAGGGTTGTTAATAGTGGTGATGACGAAATAATTTTTAGAAATATATAACGTAATGCTTTAATAATCTAATCTAGAAATAAAATTTTTTTAAAAGTATCCTTATCATTTGTACTGTTTGTTTCCCTAATACGACATTACATAAAAGCAATTTTTGTACAAAATCTACAGAATTTATCTGTATTTATTTTAAGATGCATATATCTCTAATCTACATTTTTTTTTCCCTTGATAATAGCATGCAGAAGTACCAAAACAAGGACATCTTCAATTCATACAAGACGATGCCAAGCGGAAAGGACTTGCAACAAGACAGTCTTTTTTATGAATGACATTTCAGGAAGAAACAGTATTATGCCAGGAATCGTTCAGAAGTGTGGATAATCTCGCATATGAAGAACTATTTGTGCAATATTTGCTGATTAGCAGAAAATAATATCTTATGTAGATTTTTTTTGTTCAGTGACTTAATTGTGGATTTATTATTATTTTTTTTTTTGGAGAGTTACAGAACATGCATCTGTAAGTTGTTATTGATTCTAGAATTTATTATTACATCTTACTTTTCCTGAGCTGGATTCAGGCACTCTTTCTATATAAATATATATCATGTACTATAAATGCATTTTGATTTTTGTTTACTTATACAAAAAACTGATAGAATAAGCATTTCTAAATTTTTTTTTTTGTGCTTTATTACTAACTGCTTTTTTTTTTGGAATTATTGATGATGGCTGCTGTTTTATTTACATTGAATTGGCAACAGAATTTTTGTTAAATTTATGTGTATTTGTGTAAAATAGATAATTTTTTTTTATGAATTGATTGCAAAGAATAAATTAATTTTAGAAATATATTACTTCTTTTTTGATTTTTTAATGATATTATATAAAAAAAATTATTTTGTTACTTGTTAATTTAAAATAGATTTCACGATAGATAGGGATTTATTATTGTATCATACTAATATGCAAAATTGATCTAAAAACTTGGAATGATTTAATTTACATAAAAAAATTAAGTAAATTGAAATATTTTTTCCATAGTACATTTAAATGACACAATATTTATAATATAATTTATTTTTTATAATGTTACGATGTTTTTAAAAGTATATAACATAATATTCATAAAATTTACAAATCAAAACGTTATTAATTAATTAAATTAAATGTAATTAAAAACATCAACTAATTCTAGAAATAGTTTACTTTTCATAAATGGCAATATTTCTATTTTCTGTTGCATTTTAGTTGCAAGAAATTTTATTGCGATATTTTAATATCATGAATGTTTAATCAATTAATTTTAATAGTTTAATATGTTTAGTCTTTTTCTAGCAACGTTTAAATTTTTAATTAAAAATTTAAATGATGTGTTTAATAAGATTACTGCATTGCAATTCATTTTTTATGGCAGTCATAAATTAAAGAAAGCAGCCTTCAGTAGCGTCACAATATTTATAAAAATATGACACAATATTTCATAATATTTATAAAATTTATAAATTAAAATTTGTTTTCACACATCAAATTAATTCCAGCAATAGTTTACTTTTCATAAATGGCAATACTTCTATTTTCTTTTTAAAGTTCCTTTTTTTTTTTTTTTTTATTGAGATTTATTTCTTTTTTAAAAATAAAATAACCAATGAAATTTTTAGTAATTAAATTTAATTAATTAATTAATTTTAGGAAATACGTTGTATTTTAAAGGACTTTTGCAATATAAGAAAAAAGGAAGTTTAAAAATTTTTTTTTTATTGCAATGAAATTCATAAATACGTTCATGTGAGACGTTTAATTAAATATATGGATGTTTTTTAATAATTAATAGTTTAATATGTTTAGTCTTTTCTTGCAACATTTAAATTTTTAATTAGAAATTCAAATGATATGTTTAATAAGATTACTCCATTGTAATTTAATATTTTTTATGGTGATAATAAGAAATGATAAAAGTTTTTCATGCAGTCATAAATTTAAAAAAGCAGTCGTCATATGTAATCCTTACATTTTATAATGAGATAATCTTTACACATTATGCAAGATCATTTTATTTACAGAATAATTTTACACCTGAAATAAAATGACACACTTTTATAAAATATTTTTGTAATTATTCTACTCTTTTACAGTTATTTTGTACAGTGAAAATATTTATCTTTTGATAGCTTCTGTATTATATTTGCTGTATTTATGAATAAATATTAATTGTACTAAATATTAAATTTGTTTGCTTTTTTGTGAGAATAATTTTATGCCAGTTTTATATTCATGATTAATTAAAATAATGCATAACATTAGGTTTGTTTGGGTTTGCAATCATTAAAGTTAAATGTGTGCACACAAATGAATTCTATTAACAAGTAAAAGTATGAAAGAAGGAAAAAAAAAAAAATCTTTGCAATCATTAAAGTAAAATATGTCTACCCTATTAATTAATCATATTAACAAGTAAAAAAAATGAAAGAAAAGAAATTGTGATATATCTTTGCAATCATTAAAGTAAAATCATTAACACAGTATGAAAGAAAAAAAAGATATATCTTTGTCTACCCTATTAATTAATCCTATTAACAAGTAAAAGTATGAAAAAAAAAAGAAATGGTGATATATCTTTGCTATTAATAAAGGAAAATAAGTGTGTACATAATAAATTAATCATATTAACAAGTGAAAGTCTGAAAGAAAAATGGGGGTATATTTCTAGCTATAGACAAAAATATAACAATATAATTTTAATTCGTAAATGACTCATGAATATTTTTAATGATGAAGATTTAATTCTGAATATTTAAATTTTTAAATGATTTTATGGAGTGATTAAAATTTAACGATGATAATAATTAAAAAAAAAAAAAAAGATTTGCTGTTTTTGTGTTGCCTATGATCTCCGATATGATCTAGCTATTAAACGAAATTCATAAGTCCATAAACCTCTAAAAAGTTCAAGAATAGAGGAGGTTCAGAAATACCTCGTCCAATATAAAATATGAGTAGACGATACTTGGGCATTCCTACCCTTGGTGAAGGTTCCAAAAATCTTCTGATTTTGTTCATGTCCACTGGCAAAATATGATAAGCAAGTTTGTTGGTTCTTATGCCTCCCCCCCAAAAAAAAAAAAAAAAAAAAAAAAAAACAGGGCACCAACAGGGCGATCTCTAGAGTACCAGTCTTAAATGTTTTGATTCTATTAATAAATACATTTGATATCTGACATATACAATGATGATCATTTAAAATTAAACCGACTTCTCAAAATAATTTTTATTTAACAATTTGTTAAATAATTTGTTGATAATTGTTGCTATTTGCGAAAAATTTTTTAATTCATTTAGAAAAACTAATTTGGCAAATGAGGAAAATGAAGATTTTACAGATAGGTAAGAAAAGATATAACAATATTTAATTCTTTGTTTAAAATTTATTGATTAAATAATACATTTTAATTTTTATTACGAAATATTTGCTAAAAAATTCAAATATTTAAACAAGCAAAAAGTTTATATTCTAAATTAGTGATCAGAAAAAAATAACTATTTTCATAACATTTTTGAATTCAACATAAATTTTGTAATAAACTAATATAATATTATTAAAAATTTATTATAAACAAAAAATGAAAATATCCTCTTATAAATGTCCTCAGAATGGTATTATAATGACTTTCTTGTATCAAACAAAACTTTGTACTGGGTAATTCAATATCTAATCGGAGATATTTCTTTAATCAACACTTTTTAATTAAAATGAAAATTTCTGAATGAAGCTTTACAACTATTTTATGAAATTTTAATTTATAAATTAATAACTCCCAATTAAATATAATTATGAACATGAACCTAATATTTTTGCAGATTTGTTTTGTTATATTTTTAATATTATCATTTTTAATGAATAATTTAAATAAAATATATTCACCTATTCATTTAATTAAACATGATTCAAATATAAATGTTATACTTTAATCTGTAAACCTTTTTATTTTGAGATATAAAAAATACAAAAATTCATTCATTTTAAAAAAATTGTGTTTAATGCACATATTTTTAATTGATAAAAAGTTAGCACATTTCATTCATTATATAAATTGAACTAAATTATTACAAATACATAAAATAAAAATAAGTAACCAAGTTTTAAGACTTGGAAGTTTCTTGCCATTTTTGAAATGCTATTAAGATCATCGAAAAACTTACTAAAACAGCACCAAGTATACTAGAAACGTCTGGTATGTTACTAAAAAATGTCACCTGCCAAATGTATGATATTATAATGTCAGTTGCTGATCTCACTGTTGCTACTACAGAAGCCTGCTCTTTTCGAGTAGCTGAAGTCATTAAAAACTGTCCCAAAAAACTAAAAACTCCGAAAGCTACCACTAAAAATGGCTGATATCCACAATCCAAAACTGTGAATTCACCAAAAATGTAAGTCAGCAATCCAGTTTCGAGTACTCCAAACCAAGAAAAAGTTGAACAAAACCACCGTAGAATCAACTTCTTTCAATTTCCGTAATATTATGAAGATGATTGATCCTAAGACAACAGAAGCAAAAATGCACCTAATCCAATCACACGTTGTGAGTTAACGATGGTTGATGCATATGCATCTGTAAACTCGGTAGGTTTGTGAGATATTATTGTCAAACCAAACACTGTCAGCACTGCTGGTACAGCTTGCACCATTCCGCAAGGTTCTTTGAGAAAGATCTTTGCCAGTATGGGTACAAATACTGGAACGCTGAATATGATAACTGAAGCTTCTCCAATAGGAAGATATCTGTATGCCAAAAAGTTGAGGAATAAGTTGGTGGAGCCAGCAAAGCTTCGAAGTACAAGAAGAAAATGTTCACCTGATTTTCCAAAGAGGGGTTCCCTTTTGTAAATGACTGTAGGCAAAGAAATAAGGAGAATACTTGTAAATCTATGAACTGCTAATTGTCCTGGGTAAATGTTCGTCAGACTTTTGACAGTGACTGCACACAATGAAAAAAGAAACTTGATGAAGCTGACAAAAGTATTCCTTTGTATAGGGAACATAAATCTGTACCATGCATGGCAACCTCAGATTTCATGGTAAAATTTAAATTAATTTTATTTCAAATTAAATACGTGAACAGATTACTCTTGCAGACTTTAATAAACCTCATTGTGCTGAAACTTCCAGCTCACATTTTTGTCTCTATTTTTAAGTAACTATATGTGTTAAGTTTATTTCTTTATGCTACGAATTTTCTCATTTTTTTGCAACTAGCATCCGAATGAATTAGGTTGAGCAGGTGGTTTTGATGGGAGATGACAATATTTATCCAATATTTCCTTGTATATGTAGTTCATCTGTTGTATTATACTAGATGGTCTTAAATGTTAAGTAAGGCAGACTGCATCAAAAATAGGTTTGTTTAAAGAAGAAATTTATTTATCAATATAAAATGGCATCAAAAATTTACAAAATGTACAGAATGATTTTTATAAACAAGTTTCTAGTCCTTTACAAAGGAATAGAAATAGTAACATTTTCATAATTTAATTCCTTTATCATTGCAAAAAATTTGTTTTTTTAACATAATTCTATGTCTTTTACAAAGGGTATAGAAATAATTAAAAGTAACATTTTCATTATTTAATTCCTTTATCATTGCAAAAAAAAAAATGGATTTAAATGTGATATATGTTTAATTAGATGCTTATAAATAAAATAATTTTTTAAAATTATTGTTAAAGAACAAATATGATTAATTTAAAATTAACTATTATATTATTTTTATAATTATTAAATTATTTCCTTTTTAAAATTGAATCTAAAATTGTTATCATAATAAAAAATAAAAAATTATATTAAATATTAAAAAAAATATGTAAAAGTAATATTATTAATAAAATATTAATAATTTGCTACTTATTTTGATGCATTGTATTAATATTATGCATCATAGCATTTTTTCATTTTTGGTTCTTTAGAGTTATTTCTTTATCTCATATTTCATACGTAGAATTGTGCAAAGAAAGACAGCGGAGATATAAATAAGATATTTTTCTGGAAATTTACTTAGTATTCTAAGAAAATGTACAAAGCCTTTAAAAAATAACAAAAAATATTATAAATAATAGCATATCTGCAAAGTATACATAATTTAACGGTATGCAAATATTCCTGTTATTTTCTCAATTTAAAGCAATAAAAATTAATTTCAAAAAATTTATGAGCATAGTCTTTAGTATTCATGGTTTAAGCTATAATCCATCTCAATCTTTTACGTTGATTAGATTCCTCAGGCAAAGATGACACCCATTTTCTAAGGCCAACAAACACTACCGAGAATCCCACCAAGATGGCACCGACAATGCTGAAAGAATCTGGGGTATTGCGAAATAGGAAGGTTTGCCACATAAACGCCAGGACAATATCTGCTGCAGCTCTCATGGTAGATACTGGACCAGCAAGTTCACACTGTAGAGCCATCGTTAATAAAGTTTGTCCAGCGTAACTGAATAATCCAAGCAACAAAATGTATACATTCTGAACGCCACATTTGTGCCACTTGAAATCGCCAACAATGGCTGTCAGTGTGACAGTTTCACGATGGCTACCCAACCAAAATTGAACATAATGACAGCATGATGGACACTCTTGACCTTTCTGATGACGATGAATCTGCATGTACTGAAAAGTAGTGATGCTACGGCTGCCAGAAGGCCATATAAGTTCTCACTAGTATAAAAAATGTCATGTCCCATCAAACGGGATGGAATTTTAGCAGTGAAGATGATACCGATAACAGTGAGGACCACAGTCACTGACTGGAAGATGCCACAAGGCTCTTTGAGGAATATCCTTGCAGCCACTGTCACGAAGACAGGCACGCTGAAGATGATGACTGCTGCTTCGCCAAGTGGCAGATATCTAAAGGCTATGAAATTTAGGAACAAATTGGTTGCGCCAAAGAAACCTCGAAGCACAAGTAGAAATCGAAGGTCCTTTGGCCCAAAAGGATTCTCACCACATTTAACGGTCTCCGGCAATGACATGACCAAGATGGCGATGAACCTGTACACTGAAAGCTGGCCGGGGTGCAGATTTTTCATCTCTTTGACAATGACAGCAGCGGAGGAATAGAAGACACCAGACAGCATGGCCAAGATAAGTCCTTTGAAGACTGAAAACTTATTTCTTTTGGGTATGTCATTCTTGCTGGCTTCAGGAATCTCATGTTGTAAATGAAAAGTTTTGCTTCGAGAACGCATTTTATAAGGGGGAAACAGTTTATTAAGTATCTGAAAGCAAATCATTTCTTCTGATTGATGCCACCTAAAAAGAGAAATTTTCATTTTTATTTGATAAAATAAATTTATTATTATTATTTTATTACATAAAATATATTATTTTTTGTATATTTTATTTCAATACAAAATAAACAAGAATATAAATATAATATTAGTTAATTTAACACATTTACAAAATATTTTTAGCTGATTAGATTTTTTTTTTAGTCATATCATAAATATTCTTATGAAAATTTTTTATCTCTTTTAAACATTTTTTTTTTAAACATTTTTAAAAATAAAATGAAACTAATTTTTTTCAATAATTTTTTGAAAAAATAAAATGGTAATTTTTATTTTTTTCTAATTCAAAGTAAAAGATCAGGGCTTGTAATATTGAAAACAATAACTTTTTAACCTTAATAAGTTTTTCTTTCTAATACAGCTCAGGCGGTGCCAAGTACTTAGACAGTTATCTTTAAATGCCATAAGCAAGGGCTGCACTGACCTTACTCATTTAACACTACCCAGCAGGCGACCGTTAAGCTTGGAGGAAATGCTACGGACGCTTATGAATGAAAAAAAAAAAATATTTTTAAATATATATAAAAAATTGTTACTATAAATCAATAATTAAAATTATTATTTCTTATTTTGTTAAGATAGGAAGTCCAATTTGATAAGAAAGCCGATATGTTTTTTTCTTATTCGTGACCATTTTCTACAAGCCAAAAATATAACGTTGGAAAGTTTTTATTGTAATTTTTTTTTTGTTAAATAAGAAGTTGCATGAAACAATGCAATTTGATTTTCTCAAGCACCAGGAAAAACCTCAGTTTGTCTACTTTCGTAATCATTTTTCTCATTCATAACTACTAATCCCTTAAAAACTTTATTGCAAGGGAATTCCCGAAATATTATTTCAGTCAAATTTTATTTGATTTCAGACATAGGGATAAAAAAAATATTTATCCTAGAAATTAAATTAAAAAAACTTGGAAAACTATTTAAACCTGTTTAGATTTAAGCAATTTCAATTTAAAGAAATTCAAAATTAATTTTTTTTTGCGATTTATTAACTTTTTGCACTTAAAATTCTAAAATAAATAAATGTAATGATAGTAGCATTTTCTTCTTCATCATCATCATCAGTGGCGCAACAGCCCCATGGTGGGCCGAAGCCATCTGCCTACTGGCAGATTTTGAGACAGGAGATGTTTTCTTTTTACGGGGTAGGGTTGTCAGCCATACGCCAAACAGTCATATTAGACCGGAACCTACAGTTTAAAGGGGACTCCATTACAACATCCCTGACACCACTACAAACATCCATGGCCGGACCACTACAAACTCCATGGCACCTCCAGAACTCGAATCCTGTTGCACCGAGCTCCAGAGCTCTAATCCCTCGCCACAGGATTCGGCTGTACAGTTTATTATAATACACATTTTTTTTATATAGGAATGTGAGGTCGAAATTGACACTTTGAGGTCTGAACACAAAAAATAATACATGAAAAGAAAAAGATTATTTATTTACAACACCATTGCAAAGAGTTTCTTTTGATTCAATGTTTACAAGAAATGCTGAAAATTGCTACAACCTACAATAATGAATCCTTGGCTGCGTTAAAGTAGTGATTGGGGTATAGTTCCAAAACTACCAGACATTTCATGCACGCTTGCAGAGCAATGGATAGTCGAGCAACGAAGTTCTCAGTTGAGTCAACCGGAGTCTCTTAAATGAAAAAATAGTTTCAAATACAGAGTAAGAATAAAATAGAGGTTGCCAATAAATTTAGGTTGCCAACCAGAGTTCTTCAAGCTGGTCATGTGGCTGGTATCATTTGGGGCATTGTCCCTGATTGGTTACTCAGACCCTACATTCGTAACCTTTATTCCTATCCAGACCCTACCCATAAGAGAGGGATGTTTTTAGTTAGCTGTGCCGCTCTTTTAAAGTTTGTCCCATGGCCGTTAAATCACCTTGTATATTTTATTGGGAAATTTCGAAAAGGATGTTTCCATACAATCAATAAAAAACCACCTCCTACTTTCTTTTCATTTTCAAAGTGTCCCCGAAAACTAGTGACATGAATAATAATCCTCATTTTAAATAATATACTAGATTTGTTTACGTACTTTATTTTTTTTAATTAACAATTATTTTAATACTGCACACAATTAAGACATTTAGTCTTGAGGATTTTTAAAATTATCCAAAAATTCTATTATAATAATTATTTTTATTATCTGTGCTCTTGTTCAATGCTAGTTTTTACTACAATACTCCGCAAAAATCAGAAGCTTTGTATCAAAAATCAAATGAGACTTGAATGGAAGGCATTACTCACTGTTCGTATCTCCTCCAGGTGTTGAATAGAAATTTTGGAACAGGGTATTTCGGACAAACTTTCGTGAAAAAGTTGTTGCGAAATTTAGACTTGCGGTGGGCCATGTCGACTTGGCACTGATGACAATGCGGTAGCATTGTCATCTTTGATAGCCCACATTGCCCGCTCTGTGGGAAAGACGAGATCATGGACAGACATCCTATAGCAGGATGGCGGCCTTGCATGGGGACTCCGTGGTGAAAAGATATTGGATTGCTAGATAGATTTACTGGTGAGACAATGACTTTTTTCTCTTATTGTTTTTTTTCTTGTGTGTATTTGCACCTTTATCTCGTAAGAGTTTGGCCTTTTCTCTTGCCATTGGCAATAAAAAAAAAAAAATTCTTTCAACAGCATCAACAACAAATTTCTATCAACTCATATTATTGTTTCGGCGACTCATACATTATTAATAGACGACAGCATTTTTATAAATTTGTCTAAAATGCGAAGAAATATAATAGAAAATTAATTTATCCAAGTTTTTAATTGTCACAAAACGGGTTCTTGAGAATGTGATTATTATAACAGTAAACATGATAATAAAATACCAACATATCACTGCATGCATACATGATCGAAAAACGATGAAAACGTGTTTAGTTGAAGTTAGATGTAATCAAGAACTTTTTAATATATGTTTTTATATTAAGATTAGACTTGTATAAAACAAATTTTGAAACAAATTATTCTCAAGGTATAAATAGATATATTTTTCCTACAGACAGAAGACGTGTTTAACTTAAAGAAATAATACTATAGTAACAAAATTCTTACTTAAAGAGATATTATCAAAAAAAAAGGAATAAATTATATTATTTGTCTTATCTAAATTCATATAACGGCTAATGTTTTAAATTATTGTAGAATACAGAAATTCCCATTCGAAAAGTCTTGCTATGAATAATGTTATAAATGCTTCTTGATTCTCAAACACAGCTTTTTCATACGTTTTCTCGACAAAGAATATTTAAGGCAGAATTTAGATACGCACTTATGTCTAAATTAATATACAATTCTATTAGTTACGATTTAGAATTGTTCTATAGATTGTAGATTCTATTAACTGTTCTATTAATTTAAGTTGTTAAAGTTAGAATTTAGATGCGTTTTTATGTTTAAATTAATAGAACAATTCTAATAAGCTACTATTTAGAATTGTTCTATTAATTCTAGAATCTATTAATTGTTCTATTAATCCTAGTTATGTTATTTAAGATATTTAGAGGCGTATTTATGTCTAAATTAATAGAACAATTTTATTACGCTAAGCTACGATTTAGAATTGTTTTATTAATTCTAGATTTAATTGTTCTATTAATTAAAGTTGTTAAAGTTAGAATTTAAATGTGCACTTATGTGTAAATTACTAGAACAATCATATTAAGCTACGATTTAGAATTGTTCTATTAATTCTAGATTCTATTAATTGTTATATTAATTTATATTAATATATTAAGATTCTATTAATTGTTATATTAATTCTAGATTCTATTAATTGTTCTATAATTCTAGTTGTGATATTTAATATAAAATTTAGATTCGCAGTTATGTTTAAATTAATAAAACAATTCTAATAAACTACATTGAATGCTTATGTGAAAAAAAAAAATAGTGAATATTTAAGGAGCTGTTTTGGACACTTTTGTTTCATTAAGTTTCGAATGATGAAGCAAAAATATCGTCATATCAATCATTTCTATCAGTTTTCTTTTTATTTCAATATTTTCGAATTACAATACTTACATTTCAATACTTTCATTCTATTAAAATAATGTGACCTTGAAAAAAATAAAATAATCTGAGACATTCAATGTTTTCTAAATTATTAATTGAGATTAAAATATTTAACTGAGTTCTATAGAATGAATATCTATAATTTTTAACTTTACATATAACTTTTTATTTTATTATTACACAATTCTAACAAAAGACTGTCTATACCATCATTAATTGGCAAATGTTTGTTTCAATAATTTCTCTAATAATTTCTGGAATTGCCATAAAGATGTTCTGCTTTAAAATTGAGCCCAATAAAGTAGTTTTGATAAAATGTTAAATAATGTTTTAAAATGCATAAGCGTATTAGAAAAAACCATGTTTGAGAACAAACGTTTTCATATTAAAAATTGATTGATAATAACCATCTTATGAATGACTTTTGTACCCCTTTCTCACTTATCGGACCAAATACTTAATACACATTAAATTGTAATTTTAAGCATGAAATTCTTTATTTCCTTTTGATATATTATGTTACTTAGTTTAGTTTATTTATACACAAATACATATTTATATATAAAACTGAATTTTCGGACAGTGTCTTGATTTCCTAACCACTGAATTCCAAATTTAGTTGCTGCACTAATCCTACGAATTATTTCTCATGTTTTAGCAAAAATCTATAGTTTTTTGACTTTTTATAATAGCTGACATTTCTCAACGCGGAGTCTGCCGATTGTTTGTTTATGTTTACCAAATTGCTAAGCTAAACGCATTTAAGCATAAATTCTGATGGCCACTCTCTGTAACGGATTCATTTGTCTGCTAATTCCACTTTGCTTTTCGACTACATTTTGCAGACTCTCTAGGCTTTCTCTTTCTCTCCTTCTCTCTCTCTCTCTCTCTCTCTCTCTCTCTCTATATATATATATATATATATATACAGGGTGATTAACGGTAATGGGACATCATTTTCTTACTAAAACATAAATTTCTTATATAGGAATGTATGGTTGGAAATGAATTGTTGAAGAACAGACAAACTTTCAAACGAAATTCTTGCAACAGGTAAGCACAATGAGCCAAATGATACCCGTCACGCGACGGATTTCAAGTCCTCTGGCTGGCAACCTCGATGCACACTTCAATTTTTTTTTACTCTGTGCTTTTACTTAAGAGATACACGTTGACTCAATTCAGGGCATCCGTTGCAGTTGCATTTGGACTCGAAATGTCTGGAATCTTTGGAATTGTCCACAAATTGATTCTCTGACACTATCAAGCTTATATTACTGTTGGTGGCTACAATTTTGAGCATCTAATGTAAACATTGAATCAAAGAAACACTTTACAATGATATTTTAAATCAACATTTTCGCATCTCATTTTTTTGTGTTTGTACATCGTCATTTTCGATGATTCATTATTGTACAGAATGTGCATGTTTTATTAAGCTGTATCCACTCCTCAAAGTTTGTCCCATGACTATTGAATCGTCTTGTATGTGTGCTACAATTATGCTTTGTAAGGCAATGTTTTGAAAACGAATGCATATCTTGTGTAAATTGTTCTAAAGTATTTCAGTTGGAAAATCGGATTTTTAAGCTCTTTTATCGAATTCGATAGCAAAATGCAGAGAATTACTCCTAAAAAGCGTGTATTTTTTTCTCATGGGTTAGCTGAAGTAACCTCTTTTTCTATAGGTATACCCTGTATAACACTGAATCCGCTAAAAAGTATGGTAAATGATGCCAGCTTATGTGTCTGGCATGAAAAATAATATTTTCAATTTACTAACTCATTTACAATTATATTTCGCAACCGATTGATTATTTTTAACTCACATTTGTTAAGCATTAGATCCTTCCTATGATTCAATATTTCTGTTAATGTTTTTGCTGCTGAAATGCGTACTTAATTACATTCATTTTTTTATTTAAAAGCTTATTCAAATTTCCAAAAAAAAAAAAAAAAAGAGCAAAAATCTAATTAAAAATTTTTGTAATGCGAACAAAGCTGCCATGTCTTTACAAAGCACTGTTTTAGCGTAAGAATACATTCAGGATAATGAATATCCTTCCTCAGCACCATGCTTTAAAGAAGCAATTATTTCTTCAGTCTTTCAATGGATTTCAGTCCATTCACTCTTAAAACGATATCCATTAAGAAATGTGCAAGGCACGTGTTTAAAAAGTTCACAATAAAAATTTAGATGCCTCGGTTGTGAAACGAGTCTCCATTATTGTGTCTATTCATATTTTCCTTGTCAGAACAAGTTGGTTACACTAAGCTTTAAATTACAAGTTAAAAAGTAAACTACGAAAATGATTATGGTTTTTCCGATCTTTAAAGATGTTGCATGTTCAATATTCGATATCATTACCCTCTTCAGGGTCACATTTTTTGCAGGAGAGAAGAAAATAGTTTTTATTAATTATTATTTCATCATTTTATATCCCAAAAATTTAATGTGGCAGAAAAAAAAACAATAAATAAACAATAAAAAAAAAAAAAAAAAAAAAATGATGCATATGGCGTTTTTATTGAATTCGTGATGCTCATATGAATTCATGGATTCATGGTGTCATATTTAGAATTTGAATAAGGTTTCAAATAAAAAAATCTCATGTAATTAATTACTCATTTCCGAAGAGAAACATTAATTTTTGAATCGGTGGTCTTCATTGAATTCGTGGATTGAAGATGTTCATTGATTTCATGAATTCGTGATATTTATTGAATTCAGGAATTTACAGAATTCATAATGTTCAATAGTTCATTGATTTCATGAATTAGCAATTTCGGAATTTAATTTCAATTGCAATTTCGGAAGGCATTGCCCAAACCCTCATCAACATTTGATGGGCTATTTTTATGCAATACATAAGTGGTACAAGAGACCCACCGATGTTCAACAAAGATGAAGAGGATAATCTCTTTGATTGGCTGATTCGTGATCTAATTGTAACGTGCTCAACTGGCAAGCAAGAGGCCATTCGTTCTAATTTATTAGAACGAATGGCCATTGTCACTGCTTTCAGAAACAAATAGAATCCATGGTGATTGGTGACAATGTATATGAGAGTCTCCTAACTTTCGGTAAACTGTTCATGGAACATTAGGTCCACCAACGTACAAGAAAAAAACTTCCATTTCCACAATTATAATATTACATTTAATTTACAATTTTTTTTTATTAAGAAAAGATAAAAAAAAATATTTGATGTATCAAATTTTCTTTACCAAAATAATAATTTAGATTTTAAAAATTTTGAAACTGTTATATTTTAAATTCTTTCTCAATTAATTTATTCTGCACTATAAATAGCTATATCAAAACCGGTTTGCATTTAAAAATTAGAGATTCCTTAAAATGATTGTATACGACAGAAAATTCGCCATTTGAATGATTGGAAATAGTGTTGTTTTTCTAGCAGTTGATATAATAGCACCTTAAATTCTACCAAACATTTGGCAAAAAGATTACCATTTTTACATCTGCCTTGCCACTAATGGTGTTGAGCCTCCTATTGAATTTCATTAACCAGCAAAAAAACATGAGCTGCTTTCATTGATGCAACTGAAATTTAAACTAATCATGCTTGATTCTCTCACTATAACTCTGAATTGGTTTCGATTGTCTTCAGCGTAGACACCTTTTGTGTATGAATTGTCATCATGATTGAAAATGTGTGCTTTTAGCTCCACTAAAGTCTTTGTTGGTGGATTCTATTTTGCTGTTGTCAGACTGGCTCAACAAATATTTTTTCATGTCTCCTACATATATAGAATAAATGTGAATCAATTGAAACAGACCTCTAGAAGGACATTTCCTCCCACTTTCTCTCTTGTAAATGTCACAGTGCATGCCACTAGTTTTTTCATTTGGATAATGCTGCCTAATAATGCTCTTTTACAAGTGGCGAATGACAACATATGAAATGAGGAGCATAAAAAAAAGATTATGCTTCTAATATGATTCTTTATGTAGTTAAGATATATACATTCTTATGATCAATTTTTCAAAAAATAAATAAATAAATTTTTAATTTTTATTACAATATCTCGGGGTCTGATGGCCGACTGACTAACGCTCGGGGACACAGGTTTCAAGTTCGAATCCCGGCGGTGCTATGGATGTTTGTAGTGATTCGGAATCTACTTTAAACCGTAAGTCCTTGTATGATATGGCTGTAGAGCATTGGGCGTAGGGCTGACAACCCTACCCCTTAAAAAAGAAAACATTTCTCGTCTCGAAATCTGCAAGTAGGCAGACGGCCTTGACCCACCATGGGGCTATTACGCCATTGATGTTGATGATAATGATTATATTATATCATACTAATGATAATTACATTTTTGTAACATAAAATATCTTAAACTTATGTATGGCCGAGTGTCTAGTGTTCCGGCACTCGGTGTCACCGGTTTCGGGTTCCAGTCCTGGTCATTCCATGGCTTTTTGTAGTGGTTCGGAATCCACTTTAAATCGTAGGTCCCAATCTGATATGGCTGTTGGGCGTAGGACTGACAACCCTACCCCGTGAAAAGTCAGTGACACGTAGCCAAGTCAAACTTCTACCTACAGGTGCTCCGTCACAACAGAACCTGCCCCCCTTCTTCCATGAGACCACATGGATTCTTGGACTTGGTCTAGATGTTACTGTCTACCAAGTGTGATAAGCAACAACAACAAAGTTATTAGTAAATGTAAAATATGATAAAATAATCCTCGGACTCTTTTGGATTTAACGCTGTTTTCAAATGTCCTATGTCTGAAGTAAAAATTTTCATGGGTATCAAAACTAAAAATACTTTATAACACCGCCAGATGAGCATATAACTGCATTGACAGTTACAGATATAGTTTGACGAAAGTGAAATTTCATTTCAATTTTTTTTTTTTATTTTTCTTCAAAGATAAATTTTTAAGATAACAAAAAGTTTAGCTAATTTTTTGTTTGTTTTGTTTAATATATTTTACATGGACTATCTCAGAAAAAAGTACATGAATAGATAAAGAAAATGCTAAACATGCACAAAATAATGATAACACATATGGCTGTTACGTGTTAAAGGAAAATCATGAATGAAAAATTTCATACAAACAAATTTTCATGCATACGTACTGTTCCTTTAAATTTGTTTACAAATGTAGCATGTTCACCTTATATAGTTTTTGTCACGACATCTATTCAATTGAACATTAACATTACGCTATTTATTATTATTAGCAATGTTATTGCATGGAACACAATATTGTCTGCTGACATGCAATAGGTTCAGTCAATGAATTCAATTTTGCAGTCAATAATTCGACGACAGATTAAAATTTTTTTTTTCCAATTTGAGTTATTTTATTTAAAAAATGAAACATACACTTGTAAAGGATGCCATAGTTCTAGAAGTTTCGATACAGAAGGAGTCACTTCTTACACAATTTTTGTCACATCTATTCAATTCACTATTTATTTGCAAAGCATTACATTATTTACAAAGCAATGATATTATATAGAATCCAATATTGTCAGCTGACATACAATAAGTTTAATCAATGAATTCAATTTTGCAATGAATAATTCTCCAACAGATTTTAATTTTTTTTCGCAATTCGAATTATTTTAATTAAAAATGAAACATACACTTGTGTAAAATATGCCTTATTTCTAGAAGTTTGACAAAGAAAGAACACAATTTTTGTCACGACATCTATTCAATTTAACATTAAACTATTTACAAAACAATGTTATTTCGTGGAATACAATGTTTTCAGCTAACATGCAATAAGTTCAGTCAATGAATATAATTTTGCAGTCAATAATTCTTTAACAGATTTTTTCCGATTTGAATTATTTTAATTAAAAATTAAACATACACATGTATAAAGTATGCCATATTTCTAGAAGTTATAGGGGGAAGGGGTCATTTCTTACATAATTTTTGTCACATCTATACAATTTAATGTTACATTAATCCCAAAGCAATGATATTACTTGAATATAATATTGTCAGCTGCCGGTCAATAAGTTCAATCAAGGAATTCAATTTTGCAATCAATAATTCTTCAACAGATTAAAAAAATTTTCGCAATTTGTATTATTTTAGTTAAAATTAAACACACACGTGTGTAAAGTACGGAATATTTCTAGAAGTTTCGAAACGGAAAAGATCACTTTTGACAAAGGAGAGGTCATTCCTCTCTGTTCCCCATTAAAATTATTAAAAAAGGAAAGAGAGGAGCTCGGCAGTGAGAGAGATGTAAAAGAATTTGGACAGATGTGAAATAGATTTCAACAGAGACAGAGGTCTCGTTAATGTTAAGCATCTGACACAGATGATAACTTTAAGTAGCGTTATAAGTGTCGAGACTTCATTTAATTAATTGAGTAACGATCAATGTGGATCATAAATCCTTGATTGTATATAAATATATAAATAAAGCACTATTTTATAGCCTACAAAACTTGGAAGTAATGTGTGAATCAATCTAAGGGAAATACAACAGTCGTCATTACTGTTGAATTGGAACAGTTAAATAAATTAGAGGGAAACTTTTTATAAATTTAATATTAAATTTTTAAGCCAAAACAATTTCAATAGAAAGATTATGTAAGAAATATAAAATAAATAAAAGGTATAAAGTATTCATATTTTATAAACAAGCTTGAAAGTATTCCTATTTTTCAAAGAAAATTTGAGTTAAATATGATATAATCATAATAACAAATTCCAATCAATGTATTGTTTATATTTATATAAATTAACAATTCTGATTTTAACTTAAGGTTTCAGGTCTGCTGTCAACTTATCGTACTTAATAAATTCACGCTAAATTGTCCATAAAAATAACGTTTACATAAAAAATAATCAACAAATATTTTAATTTACCTTTCTTTTTTATCTATTTTATTTATCAATTTGTTATCTATTCATTTGATTTATCAAATACATTACCATGGTGGTCTGAATTAAAATCAGTTAGTTAATTTTTATAAACATTAGTTTTATATTCTTAAATGACTTGCTGTTATATAAATGGAAACAACATTGAACTATAAAAACAAATATTTAAATTAAACTTAATGATTTTGAATTACGTAATATTAACAGCAGCATCTTTCTTTATTATGATTTAAACTAATTTTCCTCTATAAACCATCGTCCCCTCTATAAGCCATATTCCATATTAACAGAAGGGGAAAAAATACTTACACCAATAGTTCACCAAATATAAAGCTTGTATTCCCATCATTATATTTACTGACTTTTCAATTCACAAAAGAGAAATTTATTAACCACTTGTGTCGATTAGTATTGTCCACCAACAGCAACTGAATGGTGCACACCATGCACCAAGCAAGAGAAGATGCGCAGGACATAATCATTGCGTGCTTCCTCTGGCATCACGCTATATAACAATCTTCCCTCTCATTCATTGAACTGGTCACTCAATTTCAAAGGCTACGACCTTCGAAAGCCACTCTTTCACTTTAAAGTTTTAAAAGAGGAAAAGCAGAGAATCTTTTTTAATGGAGTTTTCCGGGTATCCACTGAGGGTGGGAGGACTCAAACCTGAACAAACATTGTTTCCCAACAAAACGAAAGAGCACTTCTCTTTTAATGGCTGGAACCTAAGTGATTTTCTGTGGTCAGCATAAAAAACAAGAGTTCTGTGTCGCAATTCGCTGGCGTATCATCCAAGCATGGTTTCGCGTGAGAGTTTTGCCGCCACACTCTGTTGGACACTTTTTGTCTTTACTTGGAAGAATATTTCAATTTCTTGTTCATTATGTAATTTTTGTTAAGAATAATAATAATAAGTGAAACGTTATTGTCACTAATGAATGTAAATTCTCTGGTGTGTATTCTGGCGACACTTTATGCTTTATGGTGTAGTAATCTTTAAAATTTCAAGGTCTCTGGAAGGTGACGAAACGCTGACAACCTTCTTCAAGGTAGTTTGGAAAAAACACTTCTTTACGAAATACGACTGAATATACGTTCAGAGAATAATGATGATCTTTATGGAATCTTGAAAGCATATTAATCACGCAATTAAAAGTGACTAATCAGGGCTGGACATTTTAACTGGTTCGTTATTTTGAAAATCTCCTTTTTTCAATAAAATTACACTTTCTTTGAAGGGCAATCTGTTTTAGTCTTTATTGCATCTCTTTCATTTGCATTAAGTTAATTTTTATTTGCACTTCGATTATTAAGATTGTAGATACTAAAACACTAAAATTTTACATGTCTTTAGAATCAAGTCATACCAACAGGCTTATATCGTGTACTATAACAGTGCATTTAGAGCAATGCCGAAAATACACTGCATGACATATATGTTGATATAGTCTTGAATTTATTAATAACTGTTTAATAAATGAAATTGTAAACTTAAAATTATAGTTAAACATTGTTCATTTCATGTTTCTACATGTCCAATCCGCAGTATTATTTTAATTCCCCCTAACCTGATGGCCATTTGCTAGCATGAGCGACCTGATGGCCAATTGGCTAACTCTCTGGCCTTTGGTACTCTGGTTCCAATCCTGACGGTGGCTTGGGTGTTTGTTAGGGGTTCAGAATCCCCGTTAAACTGTAGGACCTGGCCTAGTTAACCCAAACTGTGTACAAAATAACCGTAGAGCGACAAAACAAACCTAACATATCCATACAATTCCTTTAGTGATTGTTTTTGTCGTCCTTTACTGTACTGGGCTTCCCGTCGACTAATCACCGACAAGAAGAGGCAGTAGGATAAAAAAAATATGCCCATAAAAAAGATGTGTTCAATTTTTCATCATTTATTTGTGATTAGAGGAAAAGAACTTTATCGTCAAACATCATATAAAAATTTTATTTTAAGCTGCGATACGTATCAAATTTAGAGTGAAATACACAAAAATAAGCCAACTAACACAACGACATGAAACAAAGTGAAAAAATTAGAAATCTAGTGGGCTAATAAACAGTAGTGGTATGCCTAAAATTCAAGAAGAGATTGTAGAAAATTCTTTGGAAACCAGATCTAACATCACCAAATTTTTCTTGGGGAATTATTTAAATTTTTATATGTAAATAACCCACATACTATTGAGGAACTTTGGAATTTGTTTCAACGAGAAGTTAATATTATTCCACAAATACTATAACGTCTTTTTGCTAATAAGATTGTAGCACTACTTTAAAAATTGATAATGAGCATTTACTGTATTTTTAATGGAATAAAACCATATTTACCTGCAATTAAAAGTATGTGAGTTCATTTTTTAGAGCATTATTAAAACCCCATACATTATATAGACTTGAAAATACTGTAATTTTTGAAAAATCTGTAACATCAAATGATTGCAGAAATCCTCAGTATATCTACCACAGCGGAAATGGATTTCCTCAAATATTCGTTGTACCAATAAGGTGTATTACGAACAATATACTAGTATGTCTTCAGGAACACTCTTCTTACTGTGCGTAAATAAAGCATTATATTTACAGGGGCTTTTTATCTGCATAGACAATATTTTAATTGTGGATCCCAGAAATTGGAATTTCGAGTTTATTCAATGAGAAGCACTTGGATAATCTTAATGTTACAATTTTATTTGGAAAAAACAAATAATTACTTCAACTTAATGTTCTATATATGTATTTTATTCAAATAATGTTCTAAAAACCCCATCTTGTTGGACCACTCTCTCTATATAGAAGTAAATATTCTTCATCTTTCAGTTCCATGGTGGGCCAAGACCGTCTGCATGCTGTCAGATTTCGATACAAAAATTCTTTTACAGGGTAGAGTTAACAGTCCTACGCCCAACGCTCTACATCCATATTAGACCTTGGGCCTGAATGGCCAAGTCTCTCGCGCTCTGGTGCTCAATTACCCAAGTTTCGAGTCAAAGTGGTGTTATGGATGTTTTTAGTGGTTTGGAATCCATTTCAAGTCGTAAGTCTCAGTCTCCTATGACTGTAAGAGCGCCACGGAGCCCAGTCAGACTTCTGATCCAAATCATTCCGAAACTGTACAGAAGGAACTCAATTCTAGGCACAGTGATGTGGCGTGGTGTAGTAGCAGTAAACATATTAGATCCGGACATACTGTTTAAAATGGATTCCAAGCAAATATAAGCATTCAAGAAACCGCCGGGAATCGAACCCGAAATCTGTGCTACCGAGCGCCAGACACTCGACCAATAGATCCCAAAAGCAAATATGCTGCTTGCCTAATCGATGCAGTGGTCAGAAGTTTTATTTCTGAAATGAGACAGGTCAGTTGTAATCCAAATAGTCTGGGTGATAAATCGATAACTTAAACCCAAAATCAAGTATTCGATTTTTATTATTCTTACGTTAACGAAATTCAGAATAAAGATATAGATTTTCTGTAATGTCGATGTTAACGCGATTTCAATCTCCAACATCAAAATATCGATTTCCAACATCGAAATAATCGATATTGAGAAATAACAGCTAATTGAAAATAACAGCTTCAGAGATGATTAGCAAATCAGAGCTATCAATCCCGAATTGGCGCAGAGGTAAAAGAAACAGAATCTCCGACCGCGAGGGGTATGTTAGGTTTTATTTGTTTCCTTTTTTTTACCCCCTTTTTTGTTAGTAAAATGAAAAGAATTGAAAAAAATTATCAAATAAATAAATAAATAAATAATAAAAAATAAAAAAAAAAAGAACTTTGGTTCTGCGAAGTGCCTTTGCCTTTGCCGTGAAGACCTTTTGCTTTCTAGATCATCATCATTACGGGCTCCCACCATTCAGCATATCTTTTATCACCATATTTATATCTTCAATAGTTTTGTGGCATCGACAACTGGTCCCTAATTTTTCCGAATTTAAACTTAAATTATTTTTATTTTTAATTGTTATTTTTATTTTGTATTTTACTTTTATTTATTTTTAATATTCTTTAATTTTTGAGTATTATATTTTAAACTTTTGAAACATTATCTTGCATTTTTATAAACAATCAATTAAAATTGTAAATTTATCAATGAATTAAGATGAGGAGGTTAAGGGGTCTATCCCTATTGGTACTCCGTAATCGGTATGCCAGCTATCAATCCGATGATCGTGTTCTTGTCTGACTTTTGATATCGAGCACACATGTTGGATACATCTACAAATTTCAGATATTCGGAATTTGCTCGTCAGTGCTTCTTCTTAACTATTATTAGGCAATTCAGAGAACAAATATGTTTTCTGAAAGAATATTTAGTACTGCTGATCGTGTAGCTAGTAAGAATTGCTCATCTTTGTAAATAAAAAAATGCAGAGAAGCAAGTATCTTCAGTAAAAGTAAAAATTTTATTGTTTTATTATTATTTTATGGTTAAATTATAATGGTTTTTATTGATTTTTTTTTTTTCAAATCATTTTTTGAAATTGTTTCATTAAAATGTTTGATATTTCCATGCACTTAAATGTTATCATATTTAAATAATCTATAATTTATTTAATGATGGCTTTATTTTTTTAATTTGCATAATTTATAACGTGTATCGCTAACAAAAAAAAAGTTCTTGGTTTATTTATTAAAAGTTTATTCAAAAGGGGAATATTTATTTAAGTCAAAATTGGGAAAATTTTTAAACTGTAATAAGAATGTAAGCAAAGGTCTTTTGCACAACATTCTAAATCAACTTATTTTTTTAATTTTATTTATTTATTATTATTTTTAAGTTTAAAATCTAAAAAGGGATGCGTTATTGGATTGCCATACTTAAGTTGATGGATTAACCCAGGTTATTTGTTTTCATCTTGTTCTTAGTACTTTTTTGATATCTGTTGTCCTGTAAACTTGATATTGGAAGAAAAAAAAAAAATTAAATGGGATTTTTCATTTTATCATATTGAGGCTAAGTAAAAATAATTAAAATAATTCTTGCTTTTTAACCAGATTCTAAATTACAAATATCTGCTTGTTATGTAGAAATCAAAATAAATGTTTTGGTGTTTCAGAAATTTATATATTACCATCTCGCCAAGCAAGCATAATGATCCTTTTTCATTGGCGCAACAACCCCATGGTGGGGACGAGGCCGTCTGCCGACTGGAAAATATAACGTTCCTTCTACTTAATAAAATTTTATAACGACTAAACATTCATTAATCTTAAATGGAGATTTGTTCTTGTGAATTGATTTTTTTCATTGAAATTGTTTCATCGAAGAAACATATATCATAATTTTTATAGTTATTTTATATTTGAAGCATAACAAAAAGGATTCTTTAAATATAGATAATTATAATTCGTCTCCCGCTTTGCTTTTACGTAAGTTCTTTAGTAATTATCCTCCCTCCTCAAGCGGCCTGATAGCCAATTGGCTAGTGCTCTGACCATTGGTACCACAGGAGTCAGGTTCGAATCCTGGCGGTGACATGGATGTTCGTGAGTGGTTCGGAGTCTACATTAAACTGTAGGTCCCTGTCTATTTAGCCTAAAGTGGGCAGAAGATGACCATAGAGGGACTAACCGAACCAAACCAAACCTTCCTCCTCAATATGTTTTCCTCATGTAGTAAAATTTAATATATTGATTGATACATATTTTGCTTACTTACTATGCAGAAAAAAAAGTGGTACTCACTTTGAAGTTTTGAGCTAAAAACTACACGAATACACCTATTTAGCACTGAAGAAAGTCTAAATGAGATATTTTGCAATAACATATTGCATAATCAAATAGAGAAAAGGTTTGTTTGATCGGAAGGGCTCAGACTCATTTCGTTGTTTACAATTCAAAAGCAATAATATATTGCAATAATTTCAATACATCGTAATATCGGATATTAAATGCACGATGATATATCGATTTTAGAAATTTCAACTTTATCCAGCTTTAATAAACACCATCAAAAGTTCTCTCTATGTCGTGCATGGACATGCATATTAAGTATTTAATTAATTCGAGGATATAAGTATCTAGGACAGAATATTAAACTTTGTGATATAATAATTCACAAAGTTTCACCTGATCTGTCTGGAGCCATACGGAATTACTGAAGACAGATCATCACGACAGCACCACCCACAACAAAGGAAAGGTATAACCTCGGCTACCATGCAGGATACAACAATGTCGCATCCTTTACAATTGGCTGCCCACAAAGGAGTTTTCTGTCCCCCCCAGGGGGCCTGGTGGCCGAGTGGCTAGCGCTCGCGCTCGGTACAACAGCTTTCGGGTTCGAGTCCCGGCAGTGCCATGGATGTTTGCAGTGGTTCGGAATCCACTTTAAACTGTGGGTCCCAGTCTGTTTAGCCTAACGTGTGCACAAGATGACAGTAGGGCGGCAAACCACCCCCTTCCCCTCCACGAGACAGCAAACATGTTATTATAGCGTGCTGCAGAACCAACATAAACTGAGTGTCATCACAGAGGTTTATAGAAAAAAAAAGACCAAAATTTTTGTCATAGTGTTTGGAAAAGGTGAGAATCGGGATTTTGCTCAACGTTGCGATAGCATAATGTTGATCCTCTGTAATATTTGATAAAAGAATGATCCCCGTATAAAACGACAAATAAACATATGTGGATAGCCTTCAATGCAATCACATTAAGAAAAAAAGACCTATTGTTTTAAGTAATATGCAACTGCATTTTTACTGTGCATCTCTTTGGGAACTTTACAAATATATTCTCCAAGTAAAAAAAAAAAAAAAAGTCGCAGGGATTTGGTCTGGTTTGTCATTTTGTGTACAGTTTGGGCTAATTAGACCGGGATCTACAGTTTAAAGTGGATTTCGAACCACTCACAAACATCCGTGCCACCGCCTTGAAAATCTCAGGGAAGCAATACTAAATGTGCAACACCTCGAATCACCAAAGCAATCTTGTAATTGAGTTTGTCTTTTATTTTATAATTTTTCCAATTTTACAATTTATTGCCTTCATGGAATATTAATGCTTTCAAAAATTGAGAATACATCATTAATTTTTACATAAATTGATATCAAAAAACGAATAATAATTATCATGAATAATTTTTATTCATTTTTATACAATTGAAATATGATAATTTCACGCCAATCATATAAATGATTAACATTCTTTTTAAGTAGTGGGTATTTTAATCTGAGATAATTTGTCTCTAGAATATCACAGATCTAGAAGATTATCCAGAGTGTAATCAATCAAATCAGCTCAATAATTAATATTAGTGTAATAAATATCATTATCTCAATGTTACCCAGAGTGCACCACGGAGTGGCTGTCGCACTGCACCCACTTAGTAATGGGACCGAATATCTCCAAGGGTAGCATCTAATATATTCATGTCCCTAATTAGATATCCCAACCTACAGATTTATCTTACCTACCCCTGGCATAGACATTTGAAGCTTTTGTCTCGGACTTTTGTCGAGATTTTGTGGGAAAAATATATTTGATCTCGCATGTTTTATAAGCGATTAATTGTTCTAAGACAATGTGCAGACTTTTTTTTTCTATGCTTTGAATTATTCTCATAGATGGCAGTACCAATCGAAGAATTTTATGAAGCTACGTTCTTATCCAACCTAATAACTGCATGTAAAAACAGTAGAGACTTTTTGAAATGTATCTTTAAAATATATAACTTTAAAGAATTTCTTGTATCAGAAAAGCAATCGGTTTGAATTGGCGTTGCATTTTCGCAACATTTTACAACTCGCGTACAAATATTATTTTATTTTATTTTTATTTTCAGTTTTGCTTCCTTAAATTTAATTTTACTTGAATTTGTTCCTGAATGGGTTAAAAGGTTTGTTGAACTCCATTTGATTTATCTTTAATTTTATTTATTTATTTTTTAAAATTTTTATTACACAACAGTGCGTAAATGTAGCATTTACAGATTTCATATTTTATGTTTAAAGTAATCTTATTTATTTTAATTCTTTCTATAATCCTTTAAAATTTGACTTTTCGAAATACCCCAAATATTGCTTACAAATCTGTAAACATAAAATTTGAATACTCAAAATTTTTTGGTTTCATTTTATTTATTTGAATGCATAAACACAGATATATTGCTCAATATGAGTTACTTCACAATATTTGCAAGATCAAAATGTGACATAAAGGTATTTGGAATGTTACCTATTTGCTCGGATTCTTCATTTTATGGAAATATTTACTATGAAATTAGCTAGTGACGTAGAAACTTTAATAGTCTTGGATAGTAAATCAAAACAATTCATTTTATCTTTTCAAAACTATGGGATATTTGTGACACTATGTAAAATCTCGATCATGTTCAGAAATCAACATAATTGTAATTGTTTCAGGGAGGAAAGGGAGTTTGTTGTAAACTCGTGTTTCAGAAAGAATTTTTAATAATTTTATTATTATAAACAATAAGTTAATAGAAATCTTGAATTTTAAATAAACAGAAACATATCTATGATCTCCAGGAATAATCGACTATTTGAGTCCACTGAATTATACACCAATGGAATGTTTTTATATACACACCTTTTAACATATTTTCTAGCAGTAACTCTGATTTTTAAAAAAAAAAAAGCAAAAAAATTCCATAAATGAAAGCACTTAACTGAGCTTAACAACTAAGTTAAGCCTAACAATCAACTAAGCTTAGCAACTAAGATGAGCTAGCAACCAACTAAACTAATATAACAACCAACTGGGCTGAGTTAGCAATCAATTAAGCTTAAGAACTAAGGCTAAGCTAACAATCAACTTAACAACTAAGCTAAGCTAAGCTGACAATCAAATAGCTTAACAACTAAGCTAAGCTAACAATCTACTAAGCTTAGCAACTGAGTTTAGCTAACAATCAACCTAAGATAACCAATTAAGCTTAACAGCTGAACTAAGCTAATCTAACAATCAACCAAGCTTAACAACTAACTAAGTGGTGCATAAAATACATCTAGTTTTTGAAATTTATTTTCAAGGAAAAGCAGATACGCTTTACCTGGCAAATACTATCACTTCGAAGTTAAAATGAATAACAGACACAACATCAAATTTGAATATTCTTTTTTTTGTAATAAACTTTTTTACTTAATGCTGTCCCGAAAGATACAAATTAAAGAAAGGCAAAAAAATATATATGAGAATAAACATGTCACATATATACAGTAATATAGTTTGAGATACGAGTTTAATTCACACTATCAGAACTCTATATCAAAGTGATCGTATCTCAAATCAATTTTTTTCATTGAAATAGAATCAATTCATTCCAAACAATGATTAATTCCACTACTAGGGAGAAGAAAACTAATTACTAGCTATTAATTGCAAGGAGAAGAAAATTTGATCAGTATCGCATTTTATTATTAATTTGATCTTTAGTAAAGCATTTTTAATTTTTATACATAAATTCATTCCAGGTCTTTTCCATTCAAATCGATGTTAATGTCAAGCCACCACGAGATCTCTTTCCATCACACTGTGATGGGATAGTGGTTGCAGGCTCCAAATGGCAAATCCAGTTTTCTAATACGCAAGTTTTTGTTCAAATTTGTCCGATCGTTATAGATGTTGATATATATCCTAAGATATATATTTTTTAATTTTCGAGGTTGAAATTCGAGCGGTATGATTATTGAAGACGTCTAATAGAAAATAAGTGAAGATCAATGCAGGTCGCTAACCAATAGTTTTCGGTGTAATATATGACCGATCCTTTTGGAAATATATACATATAGATGTCTGTGAACGGTTGAGGTTGAATCTTATGTAAGAAATATTCCCTATACGAATAGGTAATAATAGCTTTCAAAACAAAATTTAATGCAAGATCTTGCTCAATTAACAACAATGAACAAAAAATCTTGATATTTTTTTTTTTTTTTGTTTTAAATTGAGGTTTATTAGTGGTTCTTTGAACTTTCATGTTAAACTGTAGGTCGCGGACTAATTAGCCTAAAGTGCGCAAAAACTGAACGCATTCCTATTGTTATATTTCAAATCCACCGATAGGTAAACGACGAGCTACAATCTAATAACGTCAAATGGCTGTTCTAGAGAAGAAAATGATCTCTAATTATTTCCCATAATTAACACCCATTTCTATCTATTACGCGTGGTTCCAAAAAAAAATGATCAAAAGAATGCCGTAGTATAAGTGAAAATTATCGAATGTAAAATATTCAAAAGAATGTATATAGTGAAATTGTCGAATGCAAAAAAAAAAAAAAAAAAAATATTCAAATTGCAGAACATAATTATATTTTGCAACAAATCTATGAATTTAATTAAACGGTTTTTCAAATAAATAAAAATTGTAAAAAGTAGCAGAATTGTTAAATGAAAATTTGATATATATAAGGAGAGTGTGAGCTAATAGTAGGAATTGAATAAAAAATAAGAACAGAATTAAAATGTTTTTCCTTTTAGGTTTTCAGAGAAATGTTTTAATTTGCCGAGTGCTTCTCCTTCACAGAAATCTCTCCATTTTTCTTAACAGCTTCATTACACAAATCAATATTTTTAACTTTTTTCTATAACCTTAACCCCATCGTTAGTGAAATTTTATAAGGCAGAACGTTGTCATCAATTACTACTGTGTCCAAAAGTAAGACCAGTTTTCAATTTAAATTTCCCGGGCATATGGTATTTGAATTTTTCTTTTTTAGGTTGTTGGCACTATCCTTGACATCTGTGTGAAATTTGACGTCGAAATATTCATTAGTGCTCGGTTTTGTGAAATGCTAAAACTGATTCCGGCGATTTTTGAAATGTCTCTTCAATCGACTCAAAACGGTGTCAGTGGTCTTTTGATTTTAGGAATAGCCAGAAGTAGCACGATGCTAAATCAGGTGAATACGGTGGTTGTGGAACAATCTGGGTTTCATTTTTGGCAAAAAATTCACGAAGAATCAATGCAGTGTGAGCTGGCGCATTCAGTGTTTTCGATACCAATCGAGATTTGAGGCGAAAAACATCTTTTAAAATGGAATTTTGAAATTCCAACATCAGCAGCAAGGTCTTTAATTGTAAATCGACGGTTTGCAAGCACCAAATTTTTAATTTTTTGAACGTGAACTTCGTCGGTCGAGGCGTTCTCTGCCTTCTTTGAACTGTTTTTACCACTTCTAAACATTTCTTTCCGATATAGGAATTGCTCACCGAATGCCTGATACAACATTCTATACTTTTCTGTAAATAAAATTTAACGCGAGTTCTTGCTCAATTAATTCAGACATTTCAAAAATCGCCGGAATCAGTTTTTAGTCACAAAACCAAATAACTCAAGCACTAATGAATATTTTGACTTCAAATTTCACACAGATGTCAAGGACAGTACCAACAACCTTAAAAAATTGAAATACCATATGTCCCATAAATTGAAAACTGATCTTACTTTTTGGACATAGTATAGTATCCTATTGAACATAACTCTTCATTTATCTGACTTGCATTTCCATGTTTTCATTATTTAAAAATAGTTACAGCTCTTAGACTCATTAAGCTTGACATCATCATTTATAATGATGTTTTTTAATTATTCTATCTGTATTGATCTTACCAATCTTTTTGATCAATGTGGCTTTTTTTAGATCGGGTAAGTGAAGATAAAAACACTTAGTTTATTATGTTATTTAAAAATACAATTCTTCCATAGTTGAAATGATAAAAGGCCATAATGTTTTTTGTCAGCCCTGACTTATGAAAGATATGAAACCGTTCGAGCACTAGGATGCTGCATAATGTATTCTATGTTACAAGGGAGGAGTAGAAAAGTAACAGTTTAAATTATTGCACAAAATTGGATAAATATTACTCAACTTATGATACTTTATTTCATAAAAATATTTTGATGCTAGTTTTAAATAACCAAAATATTGTATAATGCCAAAATTGTTCATTGATGCTCATTGCATTTCAAAAATCCAGCTCCCTTCTACTGCCTGTAACTATTATGTTTTTTGTTTAGAACATCAAGAAAAATGAACTTTTTTCTTTTTTCAAAAAGCATTTCTAGGTAACAGTTTTTAAAATGTTTGAAACTTCGGGAAGAAAAATATTCACAAATAATAGGCCTTATAATCCACACCATAAATTTTAAGATTTTTTACATTCAGGAAATTCCAAACAAACTTTAGATATAGAAAATTATAATACGAATAAACTATGAGAGTTTCAAGAATTTTAGAAATATGTCCTGAAACAATATAGTAGAAAAATTTATTCTTGGTTTGTTTCATGTTGACAAAATGCCATGAATTCACATAAACATATCAATATGAAACCTCGTTAATAAGCATCTTTCATAATTTTGATTAATTGAAAAAATTTATTTTAAACTACATGTTAATTTAAAAGGAAATAGGTATATAAGAACAAAAATTTTTAAATTAAATCAACATAAACTTTTGTTTTTGTGCTTCAAACCTTGCAGAAAATAAAATTTTAAAAACCATCAACAACGAATGAGATATAATGTGACTTGGGTATTTAAAGTTCAGAAACATTTTTGTTTAAGGTTTGTAAATATACTACAAGTATTACAAATGGACTACTTTGTTTTACAAAACATTGTTTTACAGAAAAATAAAGTATACAAAATTAGAATTTTTTTTCATAGCATACATTTTCAAAAATAATAAAATGGAAAAATACTAGAATTTATCATTACACTTAATACAAAGAAATAATTTTAAATATTTCGTGTTAAACAAGAAACTTGAAAATGTTTATTACTTTTATTGCTTATAAGATAAAATATTATTTGTAAATAGTGACAGAAAGCTCAAATAAGCCAAACTGTTTAAAAAAAACAAAAAAAGAAAATTTTAAGATGTATTGAAATACAAGTATAGTTTTGTAGCTCTTTTGATATGTTGTATCGTATATATTTTTTTTTATATAAACCTCATTAAAAAATACAAATTTTACTTTACAAAAAAAGATGATTTGAGTATTAATAATACAAATTTTACCAGAAGAAATAGATAGATATATTCAGATAGATATTCAAAGAACCAACTCAATGACATACTTTTATTGCACATCAAATAAGTTACACATATGAAAGATATATACATTGACAAAAAATGTGATATATGAAATATTATTCACTGTCAAGATCATCAAGACCTTCAATTTCATCTTCAGGTCCACCTATAGCACGCCAGAAAGCAATAGCAACCTGAAAGTTTCACACAAATATCCTTTAAGATCATTAAAAATAAAGATTATTCAAATCACATTTTTGTATAATATGAAAAAAAAAATACTTTTGTTAATGCAATGAACTTTTGGTGGATTATTTTAAAAACAATACATTATCTTCAAAATAATCTTTATGATTAGTTATATACCAATACATTAACAATTTTAGAAAAATTAACTCAAGACAATTCTTATATTCTTTTGTTAGAAATAAATCTTTTTATTTTAAAGAATCCTAAATCTCTCCCATATCAGTTAATCATCAGTGTTCTATATTTGAAGATACTTGTTATTAAAGGTTTGTATATCGCTTTGACTTTTTCAAACTGAAATCACTTTCTTATACAAATACAGAATTGTCAAAACTGTTCTCTTCAAATGATGAGTTAACTATTATCAGGTTGTACATGAAAATGTCGCTCAGATTATACAAAGAAAATTGCTTAATTCATTCTACACATTGCTAAATTTGTTCTCATTATCTTTATAGACAATCCAGCCATCCATTTTTAAAGAAATGCACAATGTGAAGCATAGATAAATCTACACATATACAAGGAAGAAAGTCATGCCTACATGCTGTCAACAATGCTGAATCAATTAAGTTGAAACTTAATGGTCAGAAGTGCTATTGCAGAACAATGATATTCGTGCAATATATTTTTTCTGGCTATTAATGAATACCGATTCATATTTTGCAAAATTAAAATTCTACAACTTTGTCTTAATTCTCAGTACATATTTTTCAAAATATATACTGGAGTATATATATCAGTGGAATGAATATTAGAGCTGGTATTCTAATATTCATTCCATTATAATTGTTGGAGAAAAGAAATAAGATGCTTATCTGCCTATGACTTAGGAAAATATACATGAAAAACTTTAAGATTTCTAAGTACTATAAACAGAAAATTACAGTAGTTATAAAAGATTAAAAAAATTTATATGGAATCTGGAAGATTTAAATCAAATTATAATGAAATTAACTTTTTTTTAATTTTATTAAAAATAATATAAAGAAAACAAATATATAATATATGATGAGTATTTTGAGTAGCTAAAATTATATAAATATTGATTTTCAAATACATAATAGATTTACTTTACATAAATAATGATTTACCTTTTCAGCATACTTTTTTCTTTCTTCACCCTCAAGACTAGACGCTTTCTCTGTAAAATAAACAAAAAATAAATAAATAAAACATATGTAGTAATAAAATATTAAGACAATGCATGCTTTAAGGAAAAGAAACATGCACACTTTTTTAATTAGGTTTCCATAAAAATAGATAAAGAGGTTTTCTTAATATAACATAAATGTAAAAAATGGAGAATCATTTTTTATATATATTAACTATTCACAAATTAAAATTATATAGCAAAATATATTATTATAAATTATATTGTGTATAATTTTTATTAATGTAAATCTGTATTTCTCAATAAAAAATATTTTTTTTTACAAGTAAATACAATTTAACAATTAAGAATTTCAAACATTGTGACTGTCTTAAAAGATTTTTAATTTCTTTTCTTTACATAACAGATCAATCTTCTCTAAATAAAATTATTTTCAATTTGAAAAAATGTCTGCTAAATTAAAGCAATTTTAAATTTAGAGATCTTTCATGACAGATATATTTCATTGTCTATCACAACATCCCATTAATTTAAAATATTTTCTTCAAATTAAAAACTTAATTCTTTGTTAATGAGGTGTATATATATCAATTTGGCAAATGCCTTGTCAGAAAATATGGTGAGCACACAATATTATTCTTGAAACCTGTGAAGAAATACTAAAGTCTGTACCTGGAGTATTTTAAGACAAAAAAGGAAAATTTGATCTGTTAAATTTTTGTGCGATATACACTCAAAATAGTTACATTATACTTTTATTTGTGATTCTCCTGTAGATCTTTTTATATAGTTTGCCTTACCTGCACACATTATTTAACTGTTAGTATTTTTTTTTTTATAAAACACTGCATCATTTTAAAATAGGATTTGAATTTTTGTTGAACAAAGCAAAATACAATCAAGTATAATTTTAAAAAGAAAATTTATTATATAATTTTTGCAATATATTTTTTACAGATTAAATCCATACTTAAAATATATCCATCATATCACAATTATAAATGCAAGTTTTATTAAAAAGACTTAATTTATTCATAGATACATATTTGATATCTATTAAAGCTTAAATTTTTTTTTTTTTAAATTATATTTAAGTATGTGAATTACCCTTCAAGCTGGCAAATTTTTCAAACATTTCTTCAAAATTTGGTTCATCAGTGCTATCTCTTGCTCCATTTTCTAGCAATATCTTTTCCAATGCTTCTGCAAAAATTTACATAATTACTACTTAGCCTAAAAATTTTCCTTCTGAAAATATTAAAAAAAAAATCACATAGGCAATAAATAATTGGCCCATTTAATAATCTTTATCAATTTAATCAACTATTAACAAAGTGCCAAACATGGAGAAAAAGAAAATTAGATTTTTCTATTCATCTTACAACAAAATAATGGAAGGAGTGGAATATTTTTCAAATAAACAAAATGTAAAATTTTCAATATAAAAATCAGGATGTCTTTTAATTCATTACATATCTGTATTTTCGTCAAAATATTTTCAAGGTTGTCAGAGATAAATAAATATTTTTCACAGTTAGCATCATTGAGATGAATAGTTTGAATATGAAACATAATGAGCCATTATTATTTCAATTCATTATTTGATTATTAATAATGTAACTCCTCATTATTTAGCCATTTTTCATGAATAATGGCCACTTTTATATATATAATCTCATCAATTTTATAATATATTAATTGACAAACAGCAAATTATAAAGCTAAGCTTGAACTTCATCTTTAAATCACAATTTCATCATTTACATGTTTTATTAGAGAATTCTGCATGAAATTATATAACACAGCAATGCACCTTGAATTCATGTATTGACAGTTATGTAACTGTTTTAACTTAATTTTTACTTACCATCTTCCATTACTATGAAATTTTTATTTTCCTTTTGTTCTGATGTAACTTCTTTTTTCACACCAGAAGTAGCAGCAACTGCAGCATAGCTTGATTTTTTAGAAGTGTCTATAAAAGATAAATGCTTTCTATTGTTTGGCAAAATTATTTATTTTCATTTTTATAATTTTTGTTGAAATATAAATTTTTTTCTATTTCTTTGATTATAATTTAAAAAGAAAATCATTTTCCTCATCAGTGTTAAGTCATTTTTCTTTTTTTCAATTTGTTTAAAAGACAAAAAGCTAATTGCAAAAATTTCATTATTCAAATGTGTAAAAAAAAAAAAAAAAAAAAAAAAAAAAAATAAATGGTATACAAATAAAAAAGTAGGGCCAAAATTTAATATTTCACATTTTGCTAATAAACACTAAAGTCTTCATCTTTTTACAACTTGAGTCAAGTTCTTTCCCAAGCCATTAAAGTGAAAAATTTATCTTCATTCTTATATAACAAATGAAGACATTTTTTTTTGCCTGGCTATTTAGATAATTTTCCTTAACATTTAAATATAAATGATATAAACAAAGATCATTAATCTATTTAACAATTTAAAATAGTGTTAGTACCTTGCATTAGTTCTAAATATTTAAATTATTTTAAAACAGCAATAAACATTTTCCTTCCTTCAATATAAGTAAAATGAAGCAAACTGGTAGCTTAATATTAAAAAATTATGTAAAAAAGAACCCTTAAAAATTTTGCATACATAAAGAAAATATTAAAATGCAAAAGCATTATCGTATTAAGTATTATTAAATAAGATTACCTAAATTATTTTCTTCTTTATCTTCACCTTCTTTTGGACTTTCTTTAGCAGCAAATCTATCCTCTATCATTAAGAAAAATATAATATAGAATATTATACATTTGTTTGAAAGTAAAGGGAGAATAGCTTTCAAACACTTCAGCTAAAGGTATATAGGTATCTCAGCTAAAGTTATACTTTTGAATTAATTTTGTTGATAATAATAGAAATTGAAAATTTTTATAAATTTCTACATTATCTAATTAAATATGTTAATAGTGATTACCAAAATTATATAGTTACAGCTAATACTGTGAATGATTAAAAATTTGCATAATTGTTCAATTCATTAATATATAGTTTGTTTTCCAAAATAATTTCTTTTTTCAATTTTTAAGTAAAGCATTTTTTTATTATAACTTTTATTTTTACATTTTTATTCTGCTAACACAAATGAAACTTTCTAAGAGTTCACTTTGAGCGATTGTACGTTAATAATTTAGTATTTATTAATTTAAAACATTCTCAATCATTATACTGATCACTTCAGTTTTGATTCTTGATGATTGTATAATATATTTTATACTCTTTCATTTAGTCTGTATCATACTGAAGTATCATGTTTTGATAACTGAAAATATCTAGGGTAAACTACAAAAAGATTCAAGAGGTTTTGTATAATTTGAAATGTGAATATTCCTGAACTGCAGAAGGAGAAATTAATTTCTTTATTGAAAAAAATTCTAAGAAAAATTAGCCAGTAATAATAATTGAAATTTTTTTTCCAGAACAAAAATAAGCTTATAAAAAACAAATAAGACAAACTAAACTTCCAGAGAACATGTGCAAAACATTAATTAAAATTAATAATATGAAAAATAATAGTTACAAAATATTTATTAATATTGATAAATATATTTACATTGAATATATTTTTAATATAAATGAATTCAGAAAAAAAAATTTAAACAAATGACTTAAATGATTAATTAAATCAAAATTCTCAAAACTGTTTCGTACAGAAATTAGAAAAAGAAAAATAATTGTGAACACACAAGTCTCAATTAGAAACAATTCTAAAATTATTGTTAATTATTCTTTTCAATGTTGAAAAAAATCTCAAAAATAGTATTAAATAGTAAGTAATAACAGCATGTTTCAAACATAATTCACAATTTTTTATATATTTGTGAACACTTTATTAATTCAATTCTAAAAAAAAAAAAAATTGTTTTTATCCAAGTTAGGAATTTCTTACAGTATGCCACAAAGCATTTAATTTTATTTTGATTTCTACAATCAAAATTCAAAACACAAACACTTCTGAAGTATTTACACAGACGTTTTCTAATATTGCACGATGTTAAAAAAAAAAAAAAAAAATAAGCAAGTTAGCAATTTCAGTGAATTTATATAAATGTCTAATTTCCAAAGTACAAATTAATTCATTACAAAAGAGAAAAGCTTTTTAATAATTAAATTTTATGAAAAAAAATCATTTACTGCTATTAAAAATAAATAAAATATGTAAAAGCTACAATGATTTTATGATATTAAAGAAATGGTAGAATAGTGTATGACAATTTTTCTCTTGTTAAAGTTGGATGAAAAGCTTGTTCTGAAAAAAAAGCCTGGTTTTTACAAAAAAAGACAAAATGTGATGCTTATTCTGTATTGGTAAGTGAATATAAAAATGCCTGGTATGAAATTGCAATTAAGAATAAGAAATACTTTACAAAATGACGAATTAGTAATTTAATTTAAACTATGATACTGCTCAAAGCTTTCAAATAAAATTAAAAATTGTTGCAAAAGTTTTTTCATTTTCATGATAGTTCTTAAATGGATATTTCCCCTCTCCCATTTTTATTATCTTAAATTTATAACACATTTTTAATAATTGTGCCATCAAAAAGGATCTCTGAAATCAAAAAGTTTTATTACTGTCCTGTCAGGGATATAAAAATCATATTATTTATATGATGTCAAAGATAAGGTACAAATTGCTTGCAGATTATACAGTTCTTGTGTTGTTTTTTTCAGGTGGAAAATTATATGCGAGTTATAAAGTGATGCTGATTATACACAGGAAATTATGGAATTATTCAGAAAAAGTTAAATACAATTTACCTAACAGAACTAGATTAGCCCATGTATGAGATTGTAGAGCTTCACTGACTCTTTCATACCCTTGTGGATTTTGATTTATTTCACCTAGATATAATAATAATACAATTACAAACAATAAAGAATAAAAATTGCAAAATAAAGAGAATAATAAAATAGAAATATTCTGTAATGTCACAAACACAATTTCTTTATATTTTGCTATGAAAATTGTGATGCTCTGCAAGAAACATGCCAAATAAGAAAATTGTCATAATTTCTTGACACTCTCTTATTTACATCCTGTAATTAATGATTTAATGAAATAAGGTATAATAATTATTTCTCTAATATAAATTACATATTAGAAATTTTTAATTTATTAATATATTTTGATTATGCATATTCAATAAAATTAATATATCAGTATTTAAATTAGGTCATTTGTGATTAACACACTATGAAACAACTTCAAGATAAATCAATAAATATATATTGTATAATTTATATATATATAATTAAAAATGATAATTAATATTCAAAATGCTTATACTTTAAATAGCAAAAATTAGTAGCATACAATAGTTAGAAGTGTTGTCAAATTATCCATTATATATGTTTTTAATATCCAACTTGCTGTAGATAGAATAATAATTTCAAGGATGAATTTTTGAAGGAGAAACTTGTTCCCTTATTTAAAAAAAAAAAAAAATGATATCTAATTTTCCGTTTAATTCACATGCAGTAAAAAAAAAAAAAAAAATCCTATCCAATAACAGACATAACAGAAATATCTATATAACACTTCCAATTATTAAAATGAGAATCAAACTCTTATTTAATTTTTTTTTTTATCAAAACTTTCATTGACACTAATTGCTTAGTTATGGTAAGGCTGTTAAGCTTGTTTTCGAACCCAATTATAATTTTTTGAACATTTATAATTGAATTTGCTCTCTCAAGTACAACATAATTGTACATGTTTTATTACTGAATCCATCTGTTAAATATTTTTATTTTGTAAATATTTGTTCTATGCGGACAAGTATAAATGTCAATTAAAAATTAACTTTTAAACAACAGTGCTTTGAAAAATAAAATAGAAGCCATACATAGAGCAAGATCTCATGCCCATATTAGAACAATTAGGGAAGTTGCCAGTAAGTAAGGATAACATTCTTTGTGTTATATTAGATGTCTGATGAGAAGGAGACATGAAAAATAAGTTTCTTGACAGAAATTTCTCCCCTTATAAAGTCATTAAGAAAATAATAATCATCGAAACATAGTTTCTGAATTCAGGAAACATGAGATCACAAAAGAGCTGCATGGCTATAGCAGTCAAACAACATTTGGATTAAAGTGCTCAATAGTGATCTTCATTAGCCCTTATTATTCTTAAAAGCTTTGCTTAAGCTTTCTGAAAGTTAATCAAATACTTTGAAATCCATAAATTACAGATGACATAAAATATTAGATTGAGCTCTGTTGCAACTTGACTTAAAATAAATTTTGACTTTAATCTACTAATGATTATGTATTTTTTTAATCATCTAATCTAAACTATAATGGTTACTAATATAACAACATTGCAAAATAATTTAACAATAAATGTTAGTAATTTTAATAACAAACTAATTATATTAATAAATGCTAGTAAAATAAATAAAAGCAAAATAACAAACAACTGCTACCACATGGAAGCATGGTTATTATAAAACCCAAGTCATTTCAAAATTATTTAGGTATATAATTTTACAATTTTAGTACAGCACATAGTAAGGAAACTTCAATACAATGTAAAAATTCAATAATGCATTTTTGTATCTAATTACATCACAGCTAACCAAGCAAACAAAATATTAACACAAATCTCAAAGTTTGACAACACATATGATTATAATTACAATTAGATCTTGCACTAGCCAAACTCAGTGATGAATTTTACAATAAATAAAACCATTCTCAAAAAATATTTGTGCTTTATCAACATGCCTGAAAACACATAGAAGTTAGACCTACTCTCGTCGAAATCTGAACAAAAAAAAAAAAATTCATTTTCTGTCTAAACATTTGTTTGAAGTTACTCTAGTGGTAGCTAATGTTACAGAATTATAATTTATAAAACACTTCCTAAAATATCAAAATATACACATTCTTAACAATTTGAAAGGAGAAAAATATTTACCGATTCAAAATAAGATTTCTTGAATTAAGCAATAGATTTATATAAACTAGAGGTAGGGGTGATTTTTAAAAAAAAAATAATTTATTACCTTCATCATCATCATTTTCTGGAAATGGATTAAGCTCTACTAATTCATATTCATGTTCAACACACCACTGGAGAATATCTTTTCTTTTTTATAAACTAGATAAAAATAACAAATAATTAAAATAGGACTTTATTTGAAGTATATTAAATTTTATGAATTAATTATGGATAATTACTAACTGCAAAGAATGAAAATTCACTTAACTTTGCCATGTAAAAGCAATTTTATTAAAAGTAACAATATTTTATTATAAATCTGTACTTTGAAAAATGAGAAGACATGTGAAATTTTTATGACCAATATCTTCTGTGCAATCTTTATTTTTATATTGTTATAATAATACAGAAGAGACAAATTTTGGCAGAAATGGTGTGAAATTATAATTAGTTAATATACTAATAATAGTTGTTTATTTTACTGATATTATCAAATTTACATGAAAATTACAAGCAATATTCTTTCTGTAAAATATGGATAAATAGAAAGATATATTTAAATTTAAAACTAACCCTACACAAAATATTTTATTTAAAAATCTGTTTTTGGTAGAATTTTATCAAAAATATCAAATAGAAACTATATTTATAATTCATAAAAATTAACTGGACAAAATATGACCCAGTCAGAATCAAAATATTTCAAATATATAACAAAATCATTTCTATATTTATTAAACTAATCTTTAGAATCAAAATATAATATAAATCTAATGGAATAATGACAGCTAAGAAATAAGAAAGTTTAACTTTGCAACAACATAAATATAAGAAGAGGAGTAAAAACATATCTTATAGTTTTCAAGGTGATACAATAAAGTGGTAGATAAATTTATTAAGAATATACCAGCTTTAGAATCATCATCAAGACAATAACTGCATACCAGTAATTTAACTTCAGCATCAATATTTATTAGAGTTGAAAACCAACTCTCAATTTTTTCGAAACAAGATTGCTGCAATAAAAATAATAAATTTTAATTTCATAAACACATTTATAAACATACAAATGCAAAAAGTAAATGAATACATAACTTTCATACAGATATTTAAACAGGTTTATAAAAATCAAAAATTGTTGCTTTTATTTGAAAGTATAAGTTTAAAATATCAGAAAAACGTTAAAAATTAAAAATGTATCTTCTAGATTTGATATTTTCCTGTTGGCTTGAACAACTTTTTCTGCAATTAGAAATGTAAAAAAAAATTACATCAATATAGAATAGTGATATAAATGACATTCACAAAATACTCCTCTCCATGACCCTGTTTGGGATTCAAAACATTATATGTTGATCTTGTGCTATTTCAAATCAGATACTTTCACTGTCTTTTTGTAGATTTATTCCAAACAAATTAATATGGATTATAATATATGGCAATTACAGTAAGATGAGGAAGTTGTTCTTCCATTACTGGGAGTTTGAAGTTAAGAATGTCTTCTGGTTAATATTCAAAATCAATCATCTAGAACACTTATGGTAGCAATTGAAGAAAAAGATGATTGTGACTCACTGTTGTTATAAGAAAACATAAAAAGGATGAATTACGAGATGGCATCCAAGTACATTTTACAGCAAAACACAATTATATTTCAATGGATCTGAAAATAGGATGGCAAACCCAGATAATTAGATATTCATATCATATACAATTGTTTGGGTGGCTAGAAGCATAATAAATGATGCAAAAAATGTCAACAAGTCTTCACTTTTTTAGAATTTACATAATTTAATGTTCACACAATAATGTCAAGGTCTTCACTTTTTTATTTTTTTAATGCAGGTATTTTAGCAATTGTGAAAAATAAAAATAAACATATACATAAGTTTTGAAATCAAGATTTTATTTATGTTTGATACACTTTTATTTCTGTTTTGTATTAAGTTTCTTATTATTTCTATTTTTACCTTTGCTACTCGTTATTTTTTTCCTTGTAATTTTTATCTGTTTGATATTGATATTGACACTCTTACGATTCTTATTTATAGCTATTCTTCCTCGATATTTTTTTTTTAAATTTTATTATTGGGACAATTTTTTAATTTGATTTCTGTTTGATATTTTTCCAACTGTTATTCGTACCTATAATCATAAATTATTATTACTAGTGCATTATTTTCAGTGTATTAAAGTGTTTGCCATCTCTGTATATTGTTTTTTACAATTCATCTTTAAGTCATTCACCATCAATGGCAATTGATGTCTCATTCAAAAAAATCCTAGACACAATCATTTGGTGACATTTCAACTTGGCAAAAATGTGGTTCATGCTATTGGATAGTGCCAAATAAATTAGGTATTTATTTCAATTTTTTATAATTGAGATCAAATTACATATATGTACATAATTTTTGATAATATATATATAATAATATGTTTGTAATATTCCTATATATAAATATATATAGGAATATTACCAAATAAAAATTTTTTTAAAAGTAAGAAAATTTCATATATTTTATTTAACAAACCTCTTGACCTTCAAAATAAATAATTATAGCTTTGATGTTATTGACGAATGCTGTATCCAGATCTGCTTTCTCTTTCAAAGCATAGAGATTTACTTTTGACGAATAATATTTATTTGAAAAACTCCATTGATATCCATTTATTCCAGATTCAGTTGAAACTGTATCAGGAAGAGATTCTCGACCTAGAATTTCTAAATAAAATACAAAAATAATATAATTATAGTTTTTATGGATTATATTTTAATTAACAAAAAAGTCTTTTTTAAATGTAAGATTTGCAAACATACATTGATGACATCTAAGTAATCAGAAAAAAAGAATGAATAAGGATGACGTAGAAGAATCGAATCAAAGAGTAATCAAATTTTTTTTTTTCTTTTTAGTGAAGGGTCAGACAAAATATGTGCAATCATGGCAAGGATTTTAACTTTTTACCACAAATAATAGTTTACATAAATATATAACACAATTTGTATTTCAATATAAAAAAATTATTGAAGCTTTTCAATTTTTATAATTACATAAAAAAAAAAAATGCTATTTTTGAGGGTGTATGGTTGACTTTTGTGACCGACTGTATTTAATTTGCAAGAGAACTTAAATTTAATAATAATGCTTATCCATTACTAACATTGTTTGATTTGTCATTTTCAAATGAAAACAAAACCAGTGTGCATGTGTAAAAATAAAACAGCTACTAAAAATACATTGACAAATAAAAAATTAAAAAAATCTGAATCAGAAAAGGAGTTTCAAATAATTTTCTTCATAAAGAGATTTTTAAAATTATATCCTATCTAAAACATAAATAATAGAACTACATACTTCTTAAGGATTAAGAAATTTCCTATTTTGACATTAACGAGAAAAATAAAGAACATTTAATATGTTAGTGCTATATTTCATTCATTGCATTTATCTTAATGTAATACTTTGATCATTATATATTTATGCAATCATACACAAATTAGGTCAATTTAATTTTTTTTTATAATTTACTAAAAGATCTATGCACTTTTCTGAGCTATAGTCAAACTTTTTCAGACCAATTTTTTTTTTTCTATTTGTATATTATATATAAGCATGACTTGTATTTTACATTATGTATCACAGAAATATTTGAAATCAATTGATTTTTTTGTATGGGTTAGAAAAAAAAAAAATTCAAACTATCTTATTTCTTAGTAAAATATTAAAAATATTATGACGTACATTCTGTTATAAGAGTGAACAGTCTTAATCCAGAATTTGTTTGGTGTTTATATATCTTTCATAAAAAAAAAAAAAATTAATTTCAAAATGATTAACATTTTTCTATTGTCTTTCTATTTCTCACACTTGAAATAATTAAAAACTTTGTATTCATGCCTTACATATTAATTAATTATTTTAATGATTAAATAAGGATATCATTTATCACTTATTCTATTTTCAAATATGTGTTGAAAACATGAGCTAAATAACATTTTCAGTAAAACTGTAATTATTTTAATACAATAAAAATAATCTTATTACAGATACAATATTTTTATATCAAAATTTAAGATATCCAATCATTTTTGGTACCACCAAATTTATCCTTTTAAAGTATCAAAAAAAAAAAAAAAAAAAGGTAAAATGAATTTTAAAGTTTTAATTTAAAAAAATTAATATTTGTGTTTATTACGAACACCTTAAAATGATATAGTTTTTAAAATCAAATATTGAATTAAATTATTAGTTTATTAACCTTTAAAAGGTATAACCTAAACAAATCAAGCTATCATAGATGGACCTTCTCCTCAGTAAATGAATTTTATATTATAAATTTAATAAAGACATGTAAATGAGATTATATGTATTATAAGAATTGCATATTTCATAAACATTATTGCAAGTAATATTGTGGCATCTTTTACAACTTGCAGTATATTTTCTATCTTCATTCTGTACATATACAACATCTTCCTTACTTAGATGTGGATGGTGGTATTGACACTGTTTTCTCAAATTTTTCATCAATTAATTTCCTCAGGTTATGCGGTAAATTCAGTATTTGAATTAGGTTGTTCATTAAACCATATATTATTATTTAAATTTAGCTATCTTTCTATGAATTAAGATTTGTTGAGGAAGTTCATCCTCTTGCAAAACTGAAACTTATTACACAAACTCTTATGATTATTAGAGCTAATGATAGGCATTTTTCGTTAATTAAAATTTCACCACTTTCGTCCATGCCATTTTTGATTAAGTCTACATAATCATTCTCCACATCATTGTCTTCTTTACTATCGTTTATATTGTCCTCAATCATTAAAATCGTCCATTTCATAATTTTTTTCAAGAAAGCCATATTATAAAATTATCTTTACAGCAATAAAATAAAATGAATAAAAACGCTTCTAAATTATTTCTTTACCTCTCACCTTATAATTCTCTTATTAGGAACAAAAATTATAACTATGGTATTTAACAACAAATTAAATCTTCACAAAGTAATTTTCAAAAACTTGCACTTACGGTATAATGGGTGAAATATCATCCTACATCAGGTGTTTTTTTTTTTTTTTGTTTAGCAGTTAGCGAAATACTTAAGAAAAGTTAACCTTTTTATGATAACAGTATCCCAACTAACATCATAAATAATTATAAAAAATCAGTATTACCAATAATTCAGTTTTTAAATATTATAAATACATGGGGTGATTTTTCACCCATGAAATCTTTTAAGGATTAATTATACTGAAAGAACTAACTTGTTGATTCAATTCAACCAAAGAATATAAATATATATAAATTAAAATACTCACTGCATATAATACTTTCTGTAGTTACTTTTTGGTCACAGGAAATAACAACAGTGCCTTCATAGGATGAGGCATTCATTTTGAACTATTTTCTGAACTAAATTATCAAAATATTCTGCAAAGTAAACAAATGAAATAGTTTCAGAATTCAAATACTAGAAATAAAAAAGATATGCAATTAATATCAGTTACCACTATTTTAACAACTTTTAATGTTACACTGTGTGTATTTAGAAAAATGGAGACATTACATATTGAAAAATTACCTAATTTGAAGAAAAGTCATTTGCGATTAAAATCTAACGTTACGTTAATACCGAACGCACAAAAACACATCTCCGATCCAATCACAAGTTCACCAATAGGTGTTTGTTAAATTATCTAAAATCTCCGCCCCCTTCTAGATCGAAGACATTCGTCACTGTTTGACATGTCGTTTAAAAAAACTTATCGTTATTTTAGATAGATGGCGCTTTGAAACATTTTTCTTAAATTGCCACAGAGAGGAAAAATTCATTATAGGAAGTTCTATGAAATATTTATGTTATCATGAGACAATCCGGTACCTGCGTATTAGCCGCATGCCATTGCGAATATCAACTAAAGTAAGCAGATTTCTTAGTACTTGTATTGATAAGTATGAGCGATCAAACGCTGGTATGCGGTTAATACGTGAGTACAGATAATTCTGTGATTTTCTGTTACATATTAACTTTTTATAGTTGAAAAATTATTCATCTTTACCTATTTTCATATATGTTTTTAGATTATTATTCATAATGATAACACTCAATCAGATAACAAATTTTGATTCTGTTTTATGAAAAAAAATTCAATGTGGAGATGATGATTCGATTTGGAACGTACAAAATAGTTAGAGGAACATATAAAACAAAAACCAAAATTTAAAAAAAAGGACATTAGACATTTTCGTTCAATAGCAGTAAATATAGTAGAGGAACGATTAAATGATCCGGATGATTTTAAACTAATAATCAAGCAGAGAAAGGATGGATTGGAAGATCCGGACCATTTTGGCCAATTGGCAAACAATAAGCATAGGAAAAAAAAAACCGAGTGTCACATCCTGATCATTTATAAACAATAGGTAAGCAGAAAATTATGAAAGCATTGACTAAAAGACACGTATCGTTTTCGACTAAAGGTGTCTAGTCTAGACGAGCACGAATCTAGTCGAATCACCCCTAGGTGATCTCGCTCCTATTGTCTATCTCTATCTAGGTGATCTCGCTCCTATTGCAATATATTGGAGTACCTTGGCTTCGTAGACGAGATTATTCATTTCACAGACTGATTAGAAGACTGACTAATCTCGCTGGCCCCGATAAAGTTCCCGTTACTCCTACTATCCTTATTGGTTCAATCGAAGTCCCGTAACGGATCAAGTATTTGAGAGTCAAAAGTTGGCCAGCTTGGAGCAATCGTATAGAGCGCTGCACTTTAAGGTCAGTGATTGATTAACGCTTTACTATTCGTCTTGGTGTGAAGAAGGCTTTAAAGCAGGAACTGTCTGTAAATTTTTGCTCTTGAATTGGACAAAAAAATTCCAGTTGCTCTTTTCGTTTTTCGACCCGTTCATGTGCTGAATTTGTGTAGAACCTTAACATAGGCAGGAAGCATGTTTTAAATTTTCGATCACAGATAAATATGTGAGATTTCATTCGCGACACAACTCATAAAGTAAATATGGACTTTTAATACCTCCGCCTCTTCACAATATGGGTAAAATACAGCTTTTTTTTGTTCATTCATCTCTCGTGCACACACATTTTCTTATTTTTATTCTACCCAACCACCACTGAGTTAATCATACACAGTTTCAGGACGTGATACTGTGGTAAATCGAGCCATGGGTACTTGATAATCGCTGCCAGTGCATACCTATCTGATGGGAGAAATAATCAGATTGAAATCGAAATTGGCTGAGGCACGATCTCATTTGGAATCGGTATAAGCCGATTTGGAAATTATATTATAAATAGATTTTTATAGATTTATGTGTGTGTGTTGTCAGGTGTTGTGGGGTTAAATAAAATAAAGAAAAGACAAATTGGAGTCATCTGTGACAGTACAGTACATGAGCATGCTTCTCAGCAGTGATAGTTCATCACTGTGTAATCACGTCTCGGCATATACTAGACCTATAACCGCTTCAAGAAGAGGTCCACTTACAGGTTCATGAATATATATATATATATATATATATGTATGTATGTATGTGTGCATGCATGCATGTATATTTAGGACTCTGAATTATTAAGCTATTTACAAAGAAATCAAAATTAAATATATAAATTGGATTCCCAAGTGCCGTTCACTCAAGATGGGAGATTTACAGAATTCTCAAATCAAAGACGAAACTATTGCAATCGGTCTGTAGTAGACCTTTAATTATCACACGGCTTGAATTCACGAAATTACAAGGGGCTCACTTTGAAAACAGACAGAAACTCTGGCCTGTTCAGTCACTACACAAAAAAAGAGAAAAACATTTCTTGTCGACTCGTCACAGAACATTCCTTTTTTCTTCTCCATAAACTTCCCTTTAAGAAAATCCGTCAAGTTTACCTTACTTCTAATTGGACTGACACTTCATCAACCCATAGTCTTAATTTCAGGATGATTCATTATCCACGACGCTGATTATCTGCTGTCAGATTTGGGTGACAGATGTTCTCATTAGAACAAAACACTAATTGCAGGTAATATAAATATCCACGACACTACTTATCTGCTGTCAGATTGGAATGATAGGTTGTTATTATGTACTTATTAAAGAATACACATTCCTTTCCCCAGGGAACAGAAATTCTATATCTCTTGTCGTGGGACATCTACTACAATAGATATTACTGTTACTACTGAATTGTATAAAAATAATTCAAATGACTCTTTGGTTCACTTAAGACTTGCTTTTCTTTTTTTTTGTTTCTATCTAACACTCCACTGATCAGAAAAACTACCTATACTTTATATTTTTCTTGGAAAATTGATTATTAAAAAAAGGCAACACAATTTGGGCATCGAGTTCATTTTCTGCAAAGATATATTGATTATATATAACTGTTAGTTTAATTCATAGTTTTTTTTAATTTTATGTACTATCAGTTGAAATTCTTATATATTTTATTTTTGCATATTTTAATTAAATGTGTTATTATAAGTATATATTATTGATGCGAATATTCAAATGCATATGCATAACGTTTTAATTACCATTTAACCTTTACTTTAAATATTCACCTTTTCACTTTTGAATCAATTAATTTGGAATAATATGTAACAAAATAATAATTTCTTTCGTGAATCATGATGTAGTGTATTCATTTCGTTCGTAGAATATATGGGGTTAAACGTGAAATATATTTCTTCATAATATACACAATCTATGATATCTAATAGAATATTCTCTTAAATCATGCGATGCTTTTTCTAATTGCGAGACACCACAACTTTTAAAACTAAATACGATCTGTGCACTAATATTAGCGTAATCGTAATCGTAATCTTGTAACGGAAACGTAACAAGAAAATGTATATAGTTGGAAAAAATTAAAGTGCCATGGAAATGAAAAAGTAATGTTTGGAAAGAGTATATTTTTTCACACAAGTGATAGAAAATTTAAAAAAATATTCGTTTTTAGTATAAAAATATTTATTGATTTTTGTAATTCTATATTATTTAGAATGGTGTAACGAAAAAGAAAAAAAAAAAATAATAATTAATAATAATAATAATAATAAATTAGATTTTGTAAAATGAAATTTAGCTTAGCAAAAAAAATTGGAATTAATAAATTAAATGTGTTAATTAATTCGATTTGTAAAATTTTTTTATTAAATTTTAAATATATATATATATATATATATATGTTTTAAAAAAGGTACTAAATTTTCTTAACGTTCAACAATCTATAGATGTCAGAAACAACAGAATTTGTGTCAGTAATTTTTTCAAAATATCAAGAAAAGGGAAATTATGCTTCGAAAATGCATGGTTTGAAGTAATATAATAATAATAATAATAATTATAAAATATTTACGTGCATTTTTTATACAAAGCTAATAATTTCATAGCCAAAATTCGAGTCTGTACGGCAACAATTATTTACTGAAATATGGGTGTTTACAAACAGAATTTTGGAAGCACTATTATTAATAAATAAATGAGTTAAATTATTTCAATAAATACTTCCTTCCTCTAAACGCACAAACTTTTGAAGAAAGATAATATCTTATCTAATGTAAAATGTAGCAAAGAATTTAAATAATTCTGAAAAAATACAAGAAATAATATTTCATGCCTAATTTTTTTTTTTTTTACATGCTTGAATAACAGCTAATTAAAATAACAGTAGCGATTTCATTTCTAACAGTTTTGTCTTCAATTGTTTTAATTATTTTTAATATTTCCTTCTTCCCTATTTATGTCATTTTGAGTAGTATATAATTAGAAGAAACGAAACAAAGAATGCTTTGAGATTTATCGCTGTTACAAAGCATCATTTACAAATGATGTTTTCCTTATAACATAATTATTAAAAACCGAAAAATAAACAAGTAATATAAAAAAAAAAAAATTTTTAAAGTCAATTCCTACTTTTTTTTTCACTATATTGCAGAAAGTCCTTTATAAATAATTTTCATTCTTTTTTAAGTTTATCTGGCGCCATCTAGTGGTAGATATATGCAACGTAAAAAACTAAAATTAATTAAATTTAATTACTGAATTAATATTTGAAAAACTGTATTTAACATCCAGTGTCATCTACTACAAGTTAAAAAAAAAAAATGTATTTGAACTTGAATGGATGAATAAAAAGTATTTTATTAACGATAGAAAAATGAACAAGATATATATAGGGAGCGTGTGAGCTAATAGAAGGAATTGAATAAATAAATAAAGATTTCAGAAATTACGAGATTCTTTTTTTTTTGTTCTGAAAATATTATCATCCTACCGCTAATTACCTCGCCATTAAATAGAGCAAACTCGTTTTCTATACCAACTTCAATTTGTGACATCAACAGCGCGCATGCGCGACATTGATGTTTGCTTATTTAGTCTAAACATGAAATGTTTGTTAAGTTTGCTAATTTTGCTGATTGCAGATTATCTCAAGATCTTTATTATTATTTCCCCACTTTTTTTTTATTTAATATTATCTTATTTTTTTTAAGAACAATTGGATAAACTGAAATTCAGCTTAATCCAGTATGAATTTCAAAACACTAAGTCAAGTCAAATCGTTGATTTTATACAATGTCTTAGTAATTGTCATAATTTTTTTTATATTTCCAATACATAAATAAACAGAAAATGTTAATTCAGAGCAGTAGATATCTATTGAGTTTAATGAGAAAGTGTGTATGGAAGAGAGTAAAAGAGGGATCGGTGTGATAAAAAATGTAAATATAGTGTAATTTTTTGTTTTGTTTATTTTAATGTTTTCTAAAATATCTATGTTTTGTTTTGTCTGTTCGTATTGCCGTTTTTCAAAAATTTAATAAATAAAAAGTATAAAATGCAAATATATATAAAATAAAAGTTTATATAATTTTTAAAATAATAAATTATAAAAGCCTACTATTATATAGATTACTTTCGGTTTAAAATGAACAATTAAAATGATATACCGCCTTGTGCTTTGCTAATATGCTTCGTCGGACTTTCTGAATGGGTGTTATGGTATATGTGTGTTACACAAATATGAGATAGTTTTGCCTCGAAAAACCTGTGGAAAGTTCTTTTTCTCATTACTCTTCTATGCGTGTAGTGTAGCAAGTTTTCTTTGATGCATTCTTTATAATTTCGAACTTACTTAAATCTAAATCTTCTAATCTTACGTAATCTTCTAGACAGTAAAATAGATTCTGACTGAAATAATTTTAAACATAAAAGTTGTCCATGATAAAAAATAAAGTAGTTCTGGTTTTAGAATTTGCATGGTAAATTAAGTCAGAACTTATTCTTAGAAGGTTTCGTCCCATATTACAGAAATAGTAAACAATGTTGACCCATTAAAGTGGATACCGTTATAAAACTCAATGATTTAAAAGATTCAATGGAAAAACGTAAAGAAATGCAATTACTTCTATTTTGAAAAAAAAAAATCTTTTTTTTAAATCGAAAACGATTTTGTATCTTTAATTAGAGGTAAAATATTTAAAAAAGGGATTTAATTTACATTTGGTACCAGATGCTTCAAGGTAATGAAATAAAATATTTATACTTATTAAAAATTGTATTCAGAAATCAATATACTTAACTAATGCTGAAATAATTAAGTCTGTAAAAATTTGATACAGAGAATTAAAATATTGCTGCCATCTATTAAGTAAAAAAAGGAATCGATATGTGATGATGAAACAGAAATTCAGCAATATTAATAATAATAATAAAACATGCTATGATTTTTATAATTTTACTTAAAAATACATTTTAAAAATAGCTTCATGGGTAATTTTTATATAAAATTTATACGAAGAAATGCTCATCTTTAAGCAATTAATTAGGTAAACTTACAAAATTTTCATTAGACTATTCGTTATTTTTTATTTTTGTTTGTATTTTCAACTGTATTCACAAGATTATTCAGTTTTCTTTAATATGCAGAATATAATATTTTTATTTGAAACAGGAAAAGCGAAATAGTTGACGAAAAGAAAGTTTGTTTTATAGTAAATAGCTAAATTTAAGTTAATAAAATTGAAAGATAATATTATACTATTCTTTATAAGAATATGAATTCATTTTTCATTGACTCAGTGGTACTCAAAGTAACTTACATTCCCTCAGTTATATTCATTTAAATTATATTTAATAATAAAACCATGAAAATCTTACCAATTGGCAATGAAGGAGACAGGGAACTTTAAAAATCGTATGGATGAAAACGCGGCCGACTGCCCCCAGGCACCCTTACTATCGATGCTTTAACACATTGTTAAATCTCCATCGAGTGTCCTCGTTTTTAAAAGCAATAATCCTCTAGTATTACGGCCCGCCAGTGTAACAATCCGAGCGACAGCGAATAGCTTATTGTTTCTGTAATAAGTTGGATAAAAAACGCAGAACGATAGTAATTCGGTTTTATTGACTTGCTAGATAAAGCTTAATGACAAGCATAATACGCAGAAAATTTAACTTAAGCATAACAATAACAAATAAATGAAATTAACATTATAAACTAGTGAACATCTCGCGGTTATCCTCGGTAGTTACCACTAGATGTCGTCAAGAGTCGTAATACACACAATAGTAATTGTAGTAATTGAACCAGCGAATTTAGCAAGCGTATGCTCGCTCAGAGCGCGTACTCGGCGACTAGTCTAAAAATTATAGATAATGGCAGAAAAATTAAAACTTTTTGGCCCATGACTGGAGTAAACAGTATGGCCCTAAGGCTGGAAAGTTTGGAGACCCCTGCTCTAGTGGATACGAACCTGAGTTTTTGTACATGTTAGCTAAACTTTACAATTGGACTACTAATTGGGCATTAGATTTATTTATAAAAGACCATTATAATTATAGTTTGAACACGAATTGCTTGAAAGGATAAATATTGGGGTTAAAGGTGAAAATGGACGAATCGATTATTTGTTAGGAGTGTTAGTCAGATATACGTGCCCAAAAACTGCTTTTAAAGAAAAAAATACATAATTTTGGTGGAATTTTTTCACCGTGTAATCTAAAATTATAATTATTAAATCTTGATTCTTTTGATATCATTTTTTGAAATTGTGTTACCTAATTTTCTTTTAAAATCATTTAATATAAACTTTTAATTATTTAAAATTAAAATTATTTTTTATGCAATTAGAATCCATTCTCAATGACATTTAATCCCCTATGACATTGCTCTTTTTGAATCCGTTAGACTTGGCTGCTTGCAAATTTTACACGCTATCAGTGGTATTAAAGTAGGTTATTAAATCCATAGTTAAAAGATTAGGAATGCTCGATTGGTGGGCCATTGACAAGAAGAAGGCACCGTTGGTATCCGTTGCAGTTATTACTTTTAGAAACGAGGAGACTCGATGATAATTGTTACAACGTCTACATCTCGCACCGACTATAAAGCTGCATTGAGTGTGTTTTCCTGGTTTTTCTCCATACAAAAAGCAAATATAGGGCAGTTATTCGTAAATGTCATTTGGGGAGGCAAATATTCCTCTTCTTCTGTTCGTTGTACGAAGCTGTCCAACGGCTATGGGTTGTTTGACGGTGCTTCCACATCGACAATGGGCTGTTCGTTGTATGCATTCAATAAGTGGAATTCGAGGTTACGATCTACAAGAAATATTAATTATAGAATATTTCAGAGCTGCTAATTTATTGCAGCAATAGCTGACTACAAATATTTATTTTCTTATTGCAAAAAATAAACTAACATTCCAGTATCATCAATAAATTGAGTAGCCTGTTTCGAAGAATTGGTTCTTTGCTCATTCTCTCTAGAAGGCCTGTATGGCCGAGTGGTTAGCGCTCTGGCTCTCGATACCACAGGTTTCGGGTTCGAGTCCCGGTGGTGCCATGGATGTTTGTAGCGGTTCGGAATCCACTAACTTTAAACTGTAGGTCCCGGACTGTTTAGCCTAAAGTGTGGACAAGATGGCCGTAGAGCGACAAACCAAACCAAACATTCTTTCTAGATATTTAATGTTGCTTTTTCTGAGATTTCCCAGTCTGATATGATTCGCACTTATAGTGAGGTGTTTTCTGAGTTTGGGAAGACAATTAAGAGTCTCTGGAATGTCCCTGCAACACATGACTGACACTCGAGAGATGCCCTGGTGGTGCCCCCTACTTTTTTGGGGCCAACAAATTTGCTTATCATGTTTTGCCAGTGTAGGAGTCCTACCTATGAATAAGGGCAGAAGATTTTTGAGAACTGCACCAAGTGTAGGACTGCCCAGGCATCGTCCTTTCATATTTTAAACCTCATAGTTGCAAATGTTTTGTCGTTCGAAAACTTTTTTTCTTTCTTATTTATTAAATAAAATCTTTCTGTCTTTTGTTCTGAATTGTAAAAAACAATTCTTCTTCAATGGTGCAATAGCCGCATGGCCCAAGATTGTCTGCCTACTGGCAAATTTCGAGACAGGAGATGTTTTCTTTTCTTTTAGAATTGTCAGCCCTATTCTCAACAGTCATATTATACCAGGACCTACTGTTTAAAGTGGATTCCGAACCACTATAAACATCCATGGCACCACCGGGACTCGAACCCGAAACCCGCGGCACCGAGTGCAAGAGCTCTAGTCACTCTGCCATTAGACCCAAAAAGCCGTTCATGTCATGAAATTTTTTCAATTTTTATATCATTTTCAAGCATAGGTATTTTTTGCAGTATTATTTAGAAATTTTAATTTAGGAAAACTTCAAATTGATTGATGTAAATTCTTAATGTTGTAGATGTAGATTGATTGATGTAGATGCCTAAATTTATTATAAGTCGCTCTGATGTAGCTCTCCAATTTTTATTGAATGTTGTAGTAGGTAGGCTTAAGACCATTCAATAAAGTGATCAATAAAATTTAAAGCCAATAAATTTATGAAATATTGTCAAGTACCATCCTTTTAATGTATGATTGTTGAAAGAAAAACAAAAAATTTTATATACACATACGTTATTTCAGATTCCATTTCCTTTATCACGAGAGGCTAATCTAACTTATCTATTTTAATCTTCTTTGCTGAGACGCCCATATTTATTATAGTAAGTCGCCCTGATGTGGTTCACCAATTTTTTTTTTATTGAATGCTGTAGTAGGTTACCTTAAGATCATTTAATAAAAAGATCAATAAAATTCTAAGCCGATAAATTTATATGTTATTGCAAAATACCATCATTTTAATGATCGATTACTTAAAGTAAAACCAAAAGGTTTTATATACACATACACTAATTCAGATTCCATTTCTTTTAATTAAGACGGAAACAAATCTGTGCCAACCACCTTTCATATACCATGTTTCATTCATGCCAAAATTGGCCTATTTCGCTCATTAAAACCACGTTGTGTTTCTTTTTTAATCTTAAAAGAAAAGTTCTTTCATACGTGAGCTAATGATCAAGGAGTTGATTCAAATGAAACACGCACAAACAACAATATGGAATACATAATAACCTCATTAAAACAGCAATTCCACTGCACAACACTCAGAATTCTTTCTTGTATCTAAATAGATGGTTCTAAAAATGTTCAATTTAGAATCATTTTACGTGATTTATAAGTTTACTATTGGAGCATCACTTCCCTGATGTTGAAGGGTGGACAAGTCCCAGTCCCACCCTTTTCGGAAAGATCAGAACTCTTCCGCGAACAAAATGGCCATTGTTTGACAGCGAAAGCAGGCCATCCCTTTGTGTGCCCGGCACAAAGGTTTCGAAACTGTTATTGTGTTGATCAGGTTGGCAATGGTTTGCTTGTTATCTGATATATATCCTTGTTGATATGTAACAGATAGAAGTCTCTTGTAGCATATGCATATATGTCTGATGTGTCTTTGAGTGATGAATATTGATGACCATACGTAGATGTCCTTTTATTTTTGATTGATTGATTCCAAGTAGTCATTAGAAGAACAAGTTGTGTTGATCTCTCGTTGATAAAAGAGTGCATGGAGGCACAGACATCGGCCTGCCAATTTTCAGATTTTGATGACAGATTAAAATGGGGAACATGATCCAGCTGTAGTTTAATAAAAGAATGTACTTTTGAAATTAGGAGCATATTTTATTCAACGTTTTCTATTTCATTGCAAATTAGAAGATCAGATCCATTAGTAATAATGTTTAACTTAGATGCACTATATTACGATATTTTTTTTTTTATCTCTATGATACTTATTACCAAAACTATTTACTTTTTTCGAAATTGAGTGAAACAAAATAGATGAGTTGTTGTTGAATAATACATTAAAATTCACATGCCTGTTTGAATTAACACATGCTTGCAAGTGAACATATATATGCATGGATACAAAAAAAAAGTCGATAAGCCATTTGGATAATGAGGTTACTACTGATTACTAAAAGAAACCAACTAAAAAACGTATTAAATTTATGTTATATCAAACATATTCTGTATTTGCTTTTGTATTTTATTATTTATATTTTATTACATATACTTAAATTAAATGAATACATTAAGGATTTTATTACTACTGGCATATAAAGATCCTCTAGAATTCAGAATTTTGAGAAAATTTCAGCAGAACTTTAAGAGAACTTCAGCAGAATTTTGAAAGAACTTCGGCAGAACTGTGAGGTGGAGAATTCAATGTAGAGGTGAGAATCGGTTGATGGTTGTTATAATGTAAAATGTTATGCATTACATATTGTAAATATAGTATATTAAAGATAATGTTGAACGAACAGCTTTTCTTCTTTTTAAATTCCCATAGACGCCATTGTGTTTTCAAAGAATTTAGAACGCAAACTCTTTTGATTTTCTTCATTTGATAGCGGAATAATTTCTAATCCGATAAATGAACCTTGATGAATGTTTAACTAGCTTCAATACAAAATTGATGAACTTGAAGAACTCGATGAGTCGATTGGTACATTTTTGAAGATTAACTTTTATGTTAACCTTTTTATAGATTAATTGAAATATTTAGAAATATTTAATTTTTTCTCATCATCGACTAATAACAACAAAATGTACATTTTACTTTAGAAATATTTTGATAAATTTCTTCATTGAAATATATGATAAATGTCTGGAAAAAAAATATAAAGTCTAAACGAGATTTAACTTCTTTACTGCCAACGTAAAAATATCAAAGCAAATATATGTATCATTATAAAAGAAATTCTTCAATTGCGGAATTTTACAGCTTATTTAATCATTTGATTAATTATATGTATTATTTCAGTGACAATGTTATTTCAGAATGGCTATAGTAGGAAGTCAAATTCTATTGTTTCAGAAAATTTGCACACTTAAATATATCGATTAATAATGAATTTTGAAAGAAAACAATTATTTTTGAATTGCAATTTGATTACAAAAATAAAAAATAAAAAGTTTATAAAAGTAGTCACTGCTTTTAAAAACGATGGAGATATGTATTATTTGATGGGAGTTTTCTGTTTTCTCCCAAACGTCCCTTGTATGCACTAAAAGGGGTTGTTCCTGGCATGCTTTAGGCCCAAAAAAATTGTCCTTTGTATAATATTTAGGACTTTAGAATCAATAAAAAATGGAAGATAGTGAATTAACAACAGTGATGACTATTGTGATATAAAACTTATATTTATCGATAATTTGTAAAATGTACATATTAAACTTAAATTAAACAAATATGCCTTCTTGTTAACTGGGCCATGAAAAATTATTAGACTCGTGGCTCATTCATAGGATTGAGGTATCGGCGGGTTGCTTGTTATAAATTGTTTCAAAAACGGAATGGCGTTCGGGATGATCTTTGTTAGACACAACGATACAACATTAATACTTCGGAGGCAAGCCATTATGCACTTCCTCCATGAGTAGACCATTCATGGGGTATCCGTCACCCAAAAAAAAATCACTCGAAAAAAAAAAACTTTATTACAAGTGCAAACTTTGATTACCATTTGAGTTTAAAATAGCATCGCTTCCAATAAATTTAATGCTGTTTTCTATCCATTAGTGAAGAAATGGTATCTTTTTATGAAACACTCTTTTATTTATTTTATTATCTCAATTTTTAAACATTTGTCAAAATTTAATGTAGAAGTATCTTCTCATTTGTTTTGAAAATATGCGAAACTTTATAAATAACACCATACAAATAACAGATAAGTCCTCATTCTGACATTCAAAAAAATTATGACTAAGAAAAATGATGGCATTTGATTTTGTTTTTAAATTTAATGTACAAGTACCTTACTTATTGCAAGAAATCCAATGTCTACAAACGGGTAAATAATGATCTTTTCTCAATAATTTTTGAAAGTTGTAGTGAGACAGCAGAAAAAAAAAGAGTTGTTGTATTCTTTTATCTCTTTGGTAATAATATAGCAAAAATAATGCTTTTAAAAAATTGCAAAATTAAAAAAAAAAAAAATACAATCTAAAACGTATTATTGCACGTGTAAAAATTTTGTACTTCAATGATATTTTATTTCATATAATATTAAATATATAATAATTGAATAAAATACTTAAAACTTTATTCCTTAAATAATATACGAGATAATATTACATCATTAAAAAATGTTTGAAAAAATATAAATTTTAATCTACACAATAATAAAAAGCACATTGATAGTATTTTTCTTTTCTACAGAACAGGACTTCAATAGTCGATAAAACTTGAAAAAGCATTTTCTTTTTTTCCTCATTTACATATTATTTATTATATTATAATAATAGTGATTTTTATAAACTGAGATACTTACTTATAGCTCTTCTTAAAGAAGTCTTTAACAGGAAAATTTGTATTTTTGCTGTATATAGATAGTCACACGCTTACGTTTGTTAGCTTTATTAGCACACTTGTTTGAAGAACACTTGTTTGGCTTCGAGAACATTTACATGTACAGTATACACTGAATGTACAACAAAACTAGGTAGAAAACAAGAAATGCTGTACTGAAATAAATATTGACAGTCGTGATAAAAAAAAGGGCAGAAAACGTGAGCAGGTCAAGATCTACAAGGTCTCTAATTTACGTGGATCTACGTGAATCTACTGAAGATCTACGTGGTCAAGATCTACAAGAAGCGGAATCTACACGAAAAATTCCTCGGTGCCGGATTATATACTTGTTTATATATATATACTGATATTTCTTATCCCACTTGATCGACATCAACATCTAGACCATGTCCAAGAACCCGTGTGATCTCATAGAAGAGTGGAAGGTATGAGCAGCTTCTGTCGTGGTGAAGCACCCATAAGTAGAAGTCCGGCTCAGTGTTGCTGAAGAAGAAGGGCATATGTATATATAAATGCCGAGCCATCGAAGGAAGAATTAAACAGCGCATATTTTACTTAGTTTAAAAGGAACTTTTGGATGGAATTTCTATGAAATTTTCTTCTATATTATTCTCTTCTATATAGCTTTCTATAAAACATTCTATATCATTATTTCTTTACTTTTTTACATCAATGGACTACATGTTCCATTTAACATGGCATGATCAGTCCACCCACAAACTGTGATAAGAAGGCATTTCTTTCCGTGATGACTTTCAGGAATAATTGCCATACATTTGCATGTTATACGAGAGAAAATCCGGGAGTTTACCACCCATATGCCTATGTGAGGCGTTATCACAATCTCCACTCGATAATAGCGCAAGATAAATGCTGTCGCAATTATCATCGAATATTTTCATTTATCAAGAACAGTCACCATTAACTAATAGTAGAAATTTTCCGATGATATATCAACTAACGTAATGATCATTTCTAAAAGTCGATACCTCTTTCTAAAAATAACTTTGTATTTAAAGAAAGTAACAAATTAAAATGAATATTTCTCAAAATTTAAATATTTACTCTTCTAATTAATTAAACCAAAATAATTTTGTACGAATTCCCAGACAGTAAACATTCCTTGAAAAGTTTAATCAAAACTTCCTATTTCCTCCTATTAATAGGAACAACATTTCATAAATTTTAAAAATTGTCGCAATCAAATATTAATATTAATCTCATTATATGAATTATTTTTTAATAAAATATATATTGTAGAAAGATAATTATCTAAATGAATGCATTCATAAGAAATAAAAAATATATATATCGCTCATAAATTATTATTATAAAACTCCATTTGAGACACAATGTATGCTTATTTTTAACCTGGTTTTGTTTTCTTTCTTTTTTTCAGAGAATATTATCCTTAAAAAAGATTTCGTTTTATGCCTTACCTGTCTTTTCTACATGTTTAAAATACCTTAGAAAAACAGTAAAAAATTTACCCTCATTATAGAAATACAACAATTTTTTCCCGGTTTAAAGCGTTTTGTTATATGCTTTCGGCTCTGTTTAAAGAGAATCTGATCAATTACTTACGCCTGGTTTTCTCCAACATGTATTATTACTGCTTGCTTTTTTTCTTAAATAAAAATACTTGTTCTTTTAAAATTTTCCTTATACTTTTGGTCTGAATAAGCAATAGATTGAATAAAATAAAAAGCGTTCTTTTGTTTTAATACTAATAAACTTCTTTATCTAAGAACCTGAAAAACTATTGTAATGAAGTAAGTAAAAACTCTTGTTTATAAAACAGCGTTTTGTAATGAAGGTGAAATAGTAAGTTAAATACCCAGTAATTGTTTAATTATTCTTTTAACTTACCTTACTTGATATTTAATTAAATGTGTACGTTTAATGTAAACTCAGTTGTGTTAGTTTGGAATTAATTATTTTATTTTTTGTTTCATGCTCGAACTTTTAAAAAGTTTTTAATAATTTGTTTCTAAATTTGTATTTTAAAAAATAATTGTATAAAAATTCTTATACATTTTTTTCCCGATATTCAAATATTTACTAGATGATTTTTGAAAATTTAGTCTATAGCCCTTCACCGATGTATTCTTCACTTCACTTCTGAGTGGTCCTTAGGCATCTTGCATTTTTCTTTTATTAATCTGTCGCACTAAAGGTCTACATGTGAGTATTGGAAAATATATGTGGTAAAATTAAATATGTATGCACAGTAATAACTCTGCTTTACTCTGTTTCTGTATTCTGTATTCTTCAGCCCATGATCGGCCAAAGCCGTCGGCCTACTGGCAGATTTCGAGATATGAGATGTTTTCCTTTTGCGGAGTAGGGTTGTCAGCCCTACGCTCTACGCCTCTGCTACTTCATTTATATCTAACTTCTGATGAATCAAAAGATGTTTAATTTCTTAATTTTAAGTTTTTATTTCATTATATATTGGTATCTTTTATTTCAGTAAATCAAAGATGCACATACTAAGACCAATGCATTTCTTACAGTTTTGTTCATCAAACATCCATTTTACTTTAAAACACACAATGGAAGTTTTTTTTTTAAAAAAATTTCAGATTTTGATAAAAGATGGAAACTGAGAATAGGATTCAGCTTAAATTTAATAAAAAGTAAACATTTCAATATTAAAAAAAAATATTTCATTCAAAGTTTTCTATTTTTGTTACAAACAAAATCAGATGCTTTATCAGTAAAGTGTTATTCTAAATGCAGAATTTTAACGCAACATTTATTATTGCTGCAAACAAGTTCCATTTTGAAACTAAGCTTAACGAAATAGATGAGGATATTGCTAAATAATACATTAAATTGCATAAACCTATTTGGATCGACATATCTTTGTAAACAGATATTTTCAGGCTTGAACATCAAAAACACGATAAATAAAAACATTTCACTTTTCTTCATTGGCGTAACAGCCCCATGGTGGCCCCTACTGGCATATTTCGAAACAGAGGATATTTTCCATGGATAACAGGATATTCCTTTCCTCCTCCTTACGTGGTAGGGTTGTCAGCCCCTACCTTCCAACAGTCATATTACACTGAGGTTTAAAGTGGATTCCGAACCAATATAAACATCCATGACATCATCGGGGCTCGAATTCGAAACTTGTAGCTACAAGCGCAAGGGTGCTAATCACTCGACCATCAGGTCATTGTTTCAGTATTGCGCGGTAATATTAGGATTCCCCTAAATTGCATACTTTAAAGCTTATCATCTGCGACCGACATTCCGACAACTGATTGATAAGACCAATGGATTAGATAAACAATCCATTAGAGATTTTTTGGAAAAACTACAATATCATGGCTACTGTAGACAGCATCAATCTTTTCTGAAATGAGGTGACCGAGAAATGTTTAAAAGGAGTATGAAAGAATGCCGGGGCCCAAGCTAAGCAAGGAATGTTGGCACAAGAGAATGAATTTTTGATGGTGACGAAATTGTCAAGCTAGCCAATGAAACACGCTTGGATAATATAAATGCGCAATTGGTGAAATTCTTTCCAACTACTGTTCTTATAGAGTTAGTTGAACAGCGAGTGTATGAAGATAATGACATTAGCTTCTCTGACGATAGGTGACGAATAAAAGGAAACCATTATGTAATTACGTGACTGAACTTTCTAAAAGAAATTCAGTCACTATAAATGAAGAATTTATGAATCAGTTAATACAAAATGATTTAAATTTCACTGGAAGTTCAAAGGAAAGACCAAGTATCATTAATGGAATGTCTTGCTATCATTAACTACTTGCTGAACAGCAGCCTGATGGCCAATTGGCTAGCGCTCTGGCCTTTGGTATCACAGGTTTCAGCTTCGAATCTTGGCAGTGGCATGGATGTTTGTGAGTGGTTTGGAATACACGCTAAACTGTAGATCCTGGTCTAATTAGCCTGAAATGCTAAAAAAATGACCGTAGAGCATCAAATCTTGCTGAACGAAATGGTAAAAGGCAAACGATGTAAGATGACTCCCCCAACCCAAAAAAAACGAGTAAGAATCTATCTCATAACAAACATAACTAAAACATATGAATGTTTTATGAATAAAAACCGATATTGGCAATAAATAAGATTATAATTAATGTAATAAAAAAGTATTACAGAATAAATGTTACAAAATAAAAAAAAATAAAAAACTGTTACATTCTCTTATTCTGTGTTCTGTTTCGCTTATCTCCCATTATTTACGTGGTAAGATGATCTCGCTCAAAGCTATTTCGCTTATCACTGGAACTTTTTGGAACGTATCCCCGTTGTTAAGCGGGTCTTACTTTACAGATAGATTTGGAAAATGCTGAAGACTGCAAAATATGAGCCCTCATCGGTGGGCAAAAAGTTTCTTAAATTTTTTTTTTTCTTCCAATAAGCGAGGTTATTGCAAATCCGCAGAAAACTCATAAAATTTATAAAATCCCTTAGATTGCAAGGAAAAGCGTATGTGGTTCTTCCTTATGGCAATATTTATAAATCAACTTTAAAATAAATATAATATTAGTTTGCAAATGAATAAGTATAAATTGTAAATGAATACTTACAAATTTATAAAAAAGAAAACTTGAATATCCATTTGTAATAGCACTTAAATCTCAATTTGTAAATATATATATAAGTATCAACTATTATATGTACACAAATGAACAGAGGCTTTCCAATATAAATTAAGATTTCTTTTAGATATACTACTATGGATTGATTACAGGATTTCACAGGCCGATACATGATATGAGATTTTCATTTTAAACGATAAGAATTGAATTTGTATTGAAATTATGATATGTAATTAATGTCTTAACATATAACTTATTGATGCCTTTTTGTTAAAAGTCGATTTATATTTCTTAATATATGTAATATATATATATATATATATATATATATCCCCAATATTTAATTTCTTAATATATGGACATAACAAAAAGGAATAATATATTTCTTACAAAATCTTATTACAATTTAAAGTTTTGTCATAAAAAATGATCAAAATACATTAATCGATAACTTTCAAAATCAATTGAGAAAAGTTATCATGCTGTATTAACACACAAACTGAGTTCAATATGTATTACTGAGAATTATTGAACTCAATACAAAATTACGTGAATAAGAAACCTAAAAAATAGAAATAAAATTTTTTTACTAATTACAATCCAACTACCAAAATTTACAAATTTCTCCTAGTTTCGTTGTGCAATGTTCAAGCAGTACTCCATAATTATTTGCTTGGATTACGATGACTATGGTTTTTTTAGCCCACGAAGTGCTGCTAAGTGACCAACTGACATCAGATCTTCTCATTGCATTACTGTGTATTGTCTCCGATAGAAAACCTGTCACTGTCTAGTCCAGCATCAATTGCAGCTAAAAATCAGGCCTGTTAACATGACAGTCATAATTGATTCTCCTGTCAAGTGTGATTTGCAGAGTGTCATTCATTTCACACAGGCAGAAGGCAATAGCACGGTAGGAATTGATCGGAGAATGATATGTCATTTAAAGGCTGGAATTGTTTTCATCCATGACTAGGCGTGACTGTGGTAACCAATTAATTTCTTACACAATTTCAATGAGAAGTGTTCTATCAACCAGCACACAGCCCAGAGAGGGCACAGAGAGCTGAAGAGAAGTCCTTGAAAACAGCGTTTCGGCAACAACTTCAAGATTCTTTGGAGCACTATTTTAATAACTGGTGACAGCTTGTTATGAAAAGGTGTTCTAAAACCTGTCCACCGGTATGGCATTCCTATTAATTAACAAAAACCATTTTGCTATTTCCACTTGTCTTTATTTAATGCCCCTTCAGAAGTTGAAAAATATATACCTCTAATGTATATACGTATATATTTTACATTGATGAATCTTGTGTCCCACTACCAATGTAATTACCAGAAACCAATCGACGGACATCATGGCATTGCCATCAGAACATTTTTGATGGATAATCAGCCGCATTTGCCTGTTCCATGGGACGAAAATCAGTCTACTCCCACCAAGACAGTCAAATTACTGAAATGAAATGTTTACAAGTACTGTTAAAATCTCCATATAGTTTCCTTATTTCTGAAAGTGTGAACTTCTAACTATTCATAATCCCTCCCACATATTGCTATGCACATTACAATTGTTCCACGAGTCGGGCAGGCCGTGATTTGGCTGGTGTTTCAGTCGATAATCTTCACTATCTAGTTCCATTGAATTTTTAACGTAAATTTATGGGAATGATTATGCCGATAAGAGCACGCCTAGCACTAATTTTTAGGAACAGAAACAATGTATGACAGCTACTATTAATTCATAACTTACTCTTAAATTTATAACTTCCTCTGATGCTTATCCATACAGGGCATGGAATCGACTATCTCATGCACTTACTAACTAGGGACCTCGCATCAGTAATATTGTAAATTAAAGACTGTTTATTTATATTTTTTACTAGTTTTTCTTCAACATAATTTTTTAATTTGTTCAATAATTCTTGGATACTAACTAGAAATTTTTTATTATAAGAACCCTTGAATTTCTTAAAAAGTTTCTGAGCTAAATATTTTGACTTTTTGATAATTTCCACAAAATACCTAATTTATCATTAAAGTTGTGTCTGATAACTCCATACTGTAGTCAAGATGGCAAGCAAGTTTGATATATTTTAAGATTGTGTTATACAGGGTAAAAGGAAGAAATATAACAAATCAGACAATTTTTAAGGAATAAATTTACTTTTGCAACAAATCGAATCAAATGAATATGCGAGATTACCCAAAGTACGAATAATTTAATTTTAAATTACAATTATGAGGATATAGGGCGTGATGGCTGAATGGCTAGCTCTGTGGCGCTCGGTATCACAGGTTTCGGGTTAGTGTCTCGGCGGTGCCCTGAATGTTTGTATTGGTTCGGACTACCCTTTAAACAGTAGGTCCCTGTCTAACAGGATCGTTGAGCGTTGTGGGTTTAGTGTTATTCGAGTCCATAGCATGTCTTCAAGTTACACGTACCCCGGGTTAGGGCTAAATCAGCAATAGCAATGCAGGCTTGCTAATAGCATAAAGATTAACTGTCTCTATATTGCCAGTTACATTAGAACAATAACATTAATAGGATATATGGATAACTTAATTTTAATTCCCTCAAAATACCTAATTTATCATTAAAGTTGTGTCTGATAACTTCATACTGTAGTCAAGATGGCAAGCAAGTTAAAAAATTTTTATAATTGTGTTATACAGGGCAAAAGGAAGAAATATAGCTAATCAGACAACATTGTTAAGAAACAAATTTATTTTTGCAACAAACTGAATCAAATTAATATTTTAATCTATAAGAGTTTACACGAAGTACGAATAATTTTTTTTAAATTATAATTAATAGATAATTTTAAAGCAATGATAAAGATAAATAGGATTGAAATTTTTAGTTTCAGTTTTGCTTTCTGCAAGCAATATTAAACTGTGAAGTAAATAAAATGTGCGTATCAAATAAGTAAAAGGTTTTAAAAAGTGACAATAAATACAATGTTTCTAAAAAATTAAATAAAAACAGAATAATTGTTTAATTTTAAATTATAATTATTAGATAATTTAAGCAATGATAAGGATAAGTGGAATTGAAATTTTTAATTTTACTTTTTTTTTTTTTTTAAGCAATGTTAAACTGTGCAATAAATAAAAAGTGTGTATCAAATAAATAAAATGTTTTAAAAAGTGACAGTAGTTACAACGCTCTAAAAAATTAAATAAAAACAGAATAATTGTATAATTGTTTTCTAAATGCTCAAACCTTCATACAGAATGAATGGAAATTGTGCTCATTTTTATAAATCTTTGAAAAAAAAACGTACGCTTGTAACTAGTGGAACGCAAAAGGAAAATAAGAATGGTACGAAATCTTTAGAATTTCACTTGGAGCATGAAAGAGATAATTCTCTTTTGCTTCTACTCAAGCGCAAGAAAATAGTCTGTCAGTTTAAACTATTTTTGTCAAATATGGAGTGGTAAGTGAACCAAAGCTAAATTTTCATAATCCTAAGTCTTGCAACCTGAATTTTGTTACACTCTTTGTATACATTGATTGTCATAATAACCATACAATACAACTGCTTTTTCTTATATATATATACATATATATCTCTCTCTCTATATATATATAATTCTTCTGTACTTGTATTTGTCGCTGAACTCCTCCTAAACGGCTGGACCGATCTTGATGAAATTTTTTGTGTGTGTTTAACAAAACATAAAGAATGTTTTTATGCTATCACCTTTGTTGCAAGTCACCACCAGATGGTGCTGAAGTATATCAACTTCTATATCGTTCAACCAATCGCTATGAAAATTAGTAATAATATATATGTGTATATGTATGAGTACGGAAAATAGGTTCGCGCTATCCACTTTATTGTTACTGGCCACTAGATGGTGCTGCAGCATCTCATCTTATATACCGTTCAAGCGATATCCATGAAAATTAGTATGCTTGGTTCTGCTAGTATATATATATATATGTATATATATATACATTGCATACATATATATATATATATACCAAGCGTATGTTGTTCTGCCAAAAATATTGCGTTGTAAGAAATTACATATTGCGAAAATATTCTCCATGTTCCAATATATGTGCATACTAATTTTCATGGATTTTTATATATATTTTATATATATATATATATATGTATATATATATATATACATATCATGCATTGTAGCATTGTAATTAGAAGGAATGCAATGGAAATTTCTTTTAAAATGATTTATCTTTACAAAAAACTTAATTTTATGATTTTATCAAATAAGAATTGTGAAAGAGAAAAAATAGGTTACATTATGATGGTAAATAACAATTAATTATTTTATATTTAGTTGCATACAGACAAATATCGAAGAGTGAATTACAAAAAAAAAAAAAAAAGGAAAGATGTGACAATCAAACACAGATAAGTCCTGGCCACTAATGGGAAGCTATTCAACATAAAGTGGGCGCTGCTGATGCTCTATTGTAGGTAATGCCACATTTACGAAATGAGTGTTTAAAGAATAAAAAAAAAAATGTTTATGAATTTCATATACATTTAGGAATGTAGCAATTTTAAAATGACAGGGATCTCTCTGCAACATTTTAGAAATTTAATGAGGCATGCAGTAAGTTAATGAAATAATTTTATAACAATGTTAATTTGCACATAGTTCAATGCAATGATACTCAATTTTGTTTCTTTTTTTCATCTTATCTTAAAGAAATATTCCGTCGCGTCTTCTTCCATCATGTGAAATGTGTAGTTTTTTTTTAACTGAGATGTAACCATATAATTTATTTTCATCAAATCTAACAATTTTGATATTTTATTCGATTTATTTTTAAAAACAATGCATAAAAATGAATTTTTAAAATTAAAATTAATACAGGAATACTCAAATTATTCATCATCATTTAAATTGAAATTTAACTGCAAACATAATAAAATATTTTAATGTTATCATATGAAATGCGTAGTTTTTTTAAAATCTGAGGTATAACCGCATAATTCTCTCTGGATTTTAAAAAAAGTATTTGATTTTTACTTCCGATTTGAAGAAACCAAAATAAAAGAAAAACCAGTAAAAATGTTATTATAAAATAAATGCAGATATAAAACATTAATATAAAATATCATAAATAAATATTTTTCTATTAAAAATCGCGATTTTTTTACCAATCACAGACTATTTATTAGTGTTTTATTAATAATAATTAAAGTTTGTAGACATTGAAAATTATTTCACATTACTTTTTGTTGATTTTTCATTTATTTAAAAGCATTTAATTTTTATTTGTCAGTGTTTTTACTGAGTTTAAGATACAGGCTTAATAAACTTAATGTGGTAAACCTTAAATTATTTTATTAACTTATTGCAATATCACTTAAATTTGTATCTAGAAGTGTTATAATAGTACATTATTTTAGTATACATTTTAAAAAGAATTAAATAATCTCTTTAAAGAGTATGTTTTCATTAACAATACTTAAATAATATTTATTTAAAGAATAAGCCGTCAAAGGAATGCGCCATAAGCTAGGCACGTTCAGGAAAATGTGGAAATGTTGTCACTGTATTTTTATATACACACGAATTATATTTTATAAAAGCATTATACAAAAATTAATCTTTTTTTGTTACTAACTAAATTTTTAATATTATTTTCTTTTTTTCGAAATCACAAAGACAATTGAATCAATTTCTTTTTTTTTTTCTTCCATTTTTCATTCATTCTAATCATAGTTTTTATGAAAATTCAAGAGAAAATTTGTTATTAAAAATTCAAAACTTTGACAGATTTATTTTTAATTTATTTCATGATATACTAACGGGAAATTAATTTATCTGATTAATTTAAAAAATATGCAATTTACCTTTTTTATTCACTCACTTAAAAGTTATTCGTATTGTCCAAAAAAAAAAAAAAAAAACAGCTCACATATAAAACTTAAAAAATATATTTAATTTAAAATAACTAAAACATTCGCAGTTAATATAAAACAATAATCTACTTCTTCAAAACTAATACAATATCACATAACATTTTTCTACAAAAGAAGAACTTAAAATTGTTAACACTCCATTTAATAACCTGACTTCAATTAATGAAAATATTATTACAGGAAGTGTATATTTTCTAAATGTAATTGTCAAGAATCTTTTATAAAACAACAAGCATGATTTACTGGAAAAACTATTTATCCCTTTTTTTTTCCCTATAAAAATAACGATATGTTTTCTCCAATTCATTGGTTTCTGTTTTCGTGTTTTAGTTTTCTCTTCGTCGGTTTTATGTTTAGAAAATCCTGGTCATTAAACGAACGAATGGGCCCAGAACTTTTTCCCCTCCTCCCTCATTTCACCTGTCTTGATTCTCTCTCTCACTCCCCCACCCCGCCGTACATCACGAACCGCGAAATCGCTTCTAGCCAAACAGAATCACACAAGCAGCTAGCAGCACAAGTCACTGGTTCTACAGGTATTTTCCCTCTCCTTCCTGCTCGCTGCATACCATAGGCGAAAAAAGTACGCGTACTTGTCAGTTATTCCATTCCGTGTTTGAGTTTTGTTGTGAGTTGCTGGGAAATTCTCTGAGCGCCTTTGCCAGATCGTCTCGTGGAATATTTGTTTTTGCAACGTGTGTTTCGGTTATTAGTGTCACCGGAATTCTTTTTTTTTATTGAAGAACAAAATGTGAGTCGAAACTTCTGAAGTTGCATTTAGTATATATATTTTTTAATTTGGAAAATTAAAGAACAATTTATGTCAGAATTTATTATTTTTTTTAAATGAGTTCTTAAAAAATCGTTTGCACGAATATTTAATATTGGACGAAAGAAGAATTATCTAAGATTAACAAGATTTTAATTGATTGATTAGGACAAGATTTTAAAGGTGTTCTTAATTGAACTATAGACGAATTAAAAATAAATTTAATTATTAATATTAATTATGTTAAGTAATAACTTTATTTAAAAATATATTCAAAATGTATTGAATTATTCTGCATGAAAATTCTGAAAATTAAACTTGCAGACGATAAATTAAAAATAAATATTTGTAATGCGATTTCTCAAATCAAATGGAAATTTAATTCCACAGAAAGAATTTAAAAAAAGAAACTATATGAATTTTGAACTTTGAGAAAATATTTATAATCACGCATTAAGAATTTAATTATTTAGTACTTTAATATTTTGTATTAAACAGGACCTATATTTATTTTTAAAAATTGTGATTTTTGAAGAAAATATATTCTTGGGATTTAATCTTGAAAAGAAAAACTTTCCATGGAGGAATTTAGGTGCAAGCTAAAAATTAGAAAGTCATACAATCGAAATGTGCAATAAGTGAATATTTTTCTGTGATAAACTGCTACATTAAAGGAATGTAACCATGGAAGCCATGGATGAAGACGAAGAAATTGAAGAAACCGTGTATTTTGATCAGTCTGTGGACGAGGTGAATAACTTCATCGTTGTGTCTACTTTGGTAAGTAAATACATCTCCATTTTAAAAATTATTAGGTTATTAAAATATGTTTATTATAATATTACGAACCTAGCTATAATATATTTTACAAGTGAAATTAGAAGAAATTTAACAAAATGATAGAAATCTAAAATATTTTGACGCATATTTTTCAATGCAATACACTTAAAAATTATTCAAGAATTAATATTATTTGTTTTTATTTTATTAAACATATAGAATGAATTACGATCGTTTTTGTTACAAAATGCTTTTTAATTGATAGTTCTAATAACAATTAATTATAATCCATACAGTTTTTGTGTTCGTTTCTATGAAAAATATGTCATTTTATTCAAAATATCATGTAGTATATTCGAAAACAAAATTAAGAAAGTACATTTAATATTAGAATTGTAACAAATGAATGTTCGAAATTTCGTAAATATTTCTTAAACTTATTGTTTGAATAAGTCTTTTAATGAAAAAGAAAAATTGCACGCTGGAAAAATAAAATTTATGTATTTTAAATTTATACATCTAAATTTTATGCATCTTAAATTTTAATGCATGTAAGAATACTAATTTTTAAGGTAATATTTGCATGCTCATTCAAAATATTGCAAAACGTCTAAGAAAAATTTGTTACCCAACAAAATTCAAAAAGTTTGCTACATATTTAAAACAATTGCTTTAATTGCGGTGCAAACATTTTGAAATTCTTTTTTTTTTAGAATTTAAGAAAATTATGTAATCATTTAAGCTTGTATTAAGAGTATTTTGATTATAATTAGGAGTGTTTATTGCTAACCCTTTGAGTTTCACTTAATTAAGTGTAACGATGTTAATATTAAAGCTCTGATGAATGATAATGATGAAAGGTGTACTTTTCCATGTAACTATTTTCACTCACATTTACGTAAAGTTATTGCTTTACTTTCGGGAATTATATTACTTTAGGATCTATATTTATTACATACATTATAAGTATTTTAAATCTTTACTGTGGAAGTTTTGACTAATTAATTGTTTAAATTGTTAAAGAAAGAAGAATTGTTATTGAAAAGAAAATTACTTTGTCAAAGATTATTTTCTTTTGTATGTGGCAATAATATTTCATCACTTTGCTTAATAATAAAAAGAAATTGCACTTAAAAGTAGTCGTACTATTAATTCAATTTTTACCTTTTTCCTATTAATGATATTTTTCCTGTCTCATCCAAGCGTGAATTTTAATTCTCGAGCATTAATGCGGTTTCTCGGTATTGATTGCTTTTGTATTTTCTATTGCGCACTAGCTAGGTTTCATCCGGGTATTATGTTTCATCCTTTTCAAAATTTCCCTCATTCCATTTTGACAGATGGCATGATGTCATCTGATTTGCTACCTTCTGTCATGATTGTTTAAATGAAGTCATACGATTTGTTGCTTCTTTCCTGCACTATCCAATAAAAACGAGTTTTTTTTTTTTTTTTTTTTTAAATTTTAAGTATATTATGAAGCGAAAAATAACATAATAAAATAATACTACAGCGAAAAAGATAATGCTATAGTTTGCGAAAATTGATAACATTGCTTAGATTTTTAAGGTGTTTGGCTTGCATTCTGTTCATCATTTTTCGAGCTGCTTATTATTGATTGTTATACTTTATAAAGCTATATTGTTTCTTCGCATACAACATCAGCAGTTTATGTATGTAGTCTTGAAATATATTAAAAACATGAATTTACTATAAAGATACTGACAATGTTGCTTTTTTTTATTAATTAATAGAAAAGAATATTCTAGAACTTAAGAAGTAATTGAACTTGTTTAGCAAATATTAATTCAACGCAATATAGGAGATATCATTAAATGATATCGTATATCATATATATATGAGTTAATGATTTATATATCATGTCTATCACTAAATGAAACACTTTACGGCAGAGCTCAATCCACAAATCAATGAATTACTTTTTTTGATGACTGCAATTTGTTATTTATGTTGTTTTAGAATTTCACACGCTTTGACTTGAAGTTATTCATTTTTGGGCTGTTCATCGATTGTTATAATTTATACAGCTATACATTTCTTGAGGATAATAGCTTGAATCTCTTGTTTCTGCGCATACAACATCAGCATGTATGTATGTAGTCTTAATTCTTAATTAAAAATATGATACTGTCAATATACTAACAATGTTGCCTTTTCTCTTAATAGAGAAAGAAGATATTATAAAACTTAAAAAATTAATTCATGTTATTTAATAAATATTAATTCAACGCAATATAGGCTATATCATTAAATGGTATTGTATATTAGTTAATGATATACGATATCCGTCTATCACTAAACGAAACATACTTTATAGCAGAGCTCAATTAACAAATCAATCATTATTTATTTTTTTGCAGACTGCAATTTGTTATTTATGTTGTTTTTCGAATTCCGGACGTCTTGACTTGAAGTTATTCGTTACCGTTGGGTAATTTATACAAAATGTTTTTTTTTTATTTTTATTCAGTGAATTTAAGGCTTGTTTTTCGTAACTGCCACAAATAATTACTTCATGTAATTCGAGTTATCATTACATATTTATTTATAATTCATGTTTTTTTTTTTTTAAAGTTAAACTGGAGTACCATTCAGCTAAATATTTGTTATGTTTGAAATCGTAGTACAATATTAAAAATGAAAATTACTTTGATTAATATAAATAATAGTAAATTAAAGATAAATATAAATAAATAAATTTTAAAAATATTTTGAAGGTACTTTTTCTTTCCTTTTTTAAATATGAAGTTTTATCATGAAGTATCCTCAAATTGTAGTTTTTAAAGCATAAAAATTAATTTCTATAATTTTAATTAAATATATATATATATATATATAAATATATATATATATATATATATTATTTCATAACACATTGTAAAAGTATAAAATTTTTATATGTGTTTGTGTATGATGTGTTTATTCTATAAATACAATAAAAGATTGTATTAAATATTTATTAACCAATCGAAAAGATCTAAAAATAAAACAAAAGTTTTAATCGTTATTTTTATGTGTAATATGAAAGAATGTATATTAATGCTATAAATGCTTATAATTTTATAAATGATATTAATGCTTATCTTACACAAAAAAAAAAAAAAATTTAAAAATTAAATGAAAATAACTTTCCTGTAATCTTAAGTAAAATAATCAAAAAATGCCAGTAAATGTAAGGATAAATCACAAAAACACGGATTAAAATCTCCTTTTCAAAACTATCGATACTGAAAAAAAACAGAGGTACTCATGAGTTACATTATATAGATATAACAAATAGTTTAACACTAGTCAAATTTTTCTAATAACCAAACGCAAAAATTATTAGTAAAATTTGTAATATTCTTTGATGAAAGTATTTGTTCTCAAATATATGGTGATTCTCACGGGCTTAAGAATGTTTTAAAATTACTCAGATATAACCGTAGATATACGATTGAGCCCAATTTTAAAATGAATGTGTTTTCAGCACTACCATAAAATACATAAAGGAATTATTGAAGCAAACCTTTGTTAATACCCTGATGTCTTGAAAGCCAATAAAGATGAGATTCTTATGGTTTTTTTTTGCAAAAAATGACATATTGGGACACTGCATCCATTCTAGTAAATTATTTAAAAAGCAATACATTTTAGTAAAAAATGGAACCATTTAAAAATAGAATCGTAAAAATGGGACACTATTATGAAAAATGCTGAGCTTGATTATATTCCATATTCCTTTATCAAAATCTGAGAACCCTTTTTTAAAAAAAAAGTCGTCTGTTTTATGATTTTTAAAGAAAAAATTTTGTGGTAGGGTAACCTGTGGTCTGGACACTCTCCATATTAAAAATTATTTCATAATGCTTTTGTTTAATTTTAAAACTTGTGGTCAAAAAGACTTTGTACACTTGGTTCACTTTTCTAAATATTTGTTTAGCTTTAACACGAAAATTACTTCCCAGTAACAAATTGCAGAAGAAAAAGGAAGTATTATTTTCGTCTTTCAAGCAGCACAACTTATCAATTCGTTAATCTTTTACTTATTTCAATACACGTATTAATTAAAATGTAACTTGCTTTTTATATACATTTAATGATCAATCTTTTATTGATTTCAAAATTATTTAGATATTATTTTTTAGTGACACTAATTACTTTCATGTTGTTATATATGTTTTATTTATGCAATATTATCATAAAGGAAACATTTATTAGTTTGAAGTACATTATTGTTTCTGACATACTTATTAATTCACTTATTTTAATTAATAAAAAATAACCATTTCTAATGCAATTTCAAAAAATAATTCGTGAGCTAATTAAAAATTATGATAAATAATCATTATTATTATTCAGTTCAGGACATTCAGTTAATCTATCTAATTAATATAAATAAAAATCTATACCCAGGTGCTGATAACAGCCGTTGCACTTTCTTAATAATCTTATTATTAAAAATAAATGGTTGAGAAATATAGTAAAAAATAGTTGCACAATAAAAACCATTTGGTATTCAAACGATGCAATGGTTAAAAAAAAAGTAGTAAATTGTTTTTTAAATTAAGGAAACTTATTTTGCTGGAAGCAGTTCTTCCTTCTATATATGTAACAACCATGAAACGGCATGAGTTAAACGACTGAGTTAATATTTCAATATGACAGGTCCGTACCAGTAACAGAATGAATGACTTGGTGCATAGTTGAGAGGAAGAAGTTCCGTTACATCTATTTATAGCACAGTTAGGAACAAACTTTATTTATAGGAAAATCTTTTTTTTTTGAAAATGAAAATAAAACAGATATTTTAGAGTCATTAATTCTTGTTTTAAATTTAATCGCGATGTTCATTATGTGAAACAATTTGATTTGATACTTTTGATTTAACAAAGGACGTATTAAATTTATTTTAAAAGTAATTGTTTATAAGTTTTAGTATAAATATTTTAAAATCAAGTAATAGTTATGGTCTTTATAATTCTACCTTTCCTGTTGTTAACTTTCCGGGTTAGGTACCGTAATTAATTTTTTGTTAAACACACGTGTGGTTCATGTATCACTGATATATGCCATAAATAGCTCATCAACTAGCGATGAGAGAATATTTCTTTCCGGGTGGATTTTTAGGAGTAACTTTGTTCTGCATTTGCATGTCATATGGGGAAAAATCGGAAAGATCCTCACGTGCAGCTTGATTATCGATACGATATTCTTGACAGTTTTTCATTTGTTAATTACAAAATAAATTGTTTATCTTTAACAATCCGAAGACGAGTTAAAGAATCCAACGATTTAAATTATTATTTATTCAGAAATTATAATAATTAATCAATTTATGGTAATGTGGTATGATATATGTATAATGTTTAATCGGCAGTGTGGTTTCTTTTTTTAATTATTGTTTTCTGCTTTTTTTTTTTTAATCTTCTTTTTCCGTATATATCATTAAAAAGATTTTATAGGTGGAAATAAAATTTTAAACATCAATTATTAATATTCTTGATTTTTTTCATACTATAAGCTAGCATAGTAAATGAATATTAAATGTTAATTATTATTGGACTTATTTTAAGACGTATCTTTTAATGCTGTTCTAAAGACGCATATTTCCTATAAATATTCGCTTTACTTGCTTCATATCATTTGCACTTATAAATAATGAAAGTGAAACGGGTAAGTTTTCGAAACGAATGTAGGTTTTTCCAATTGCGCAAAGTGAACTATCTATTGTGGTTAAATCAGAACATTACATCAGAGCGTGATTAAAGTGTGTGAAAAATAATGTTTTTTTTCTCGACCTTTGAAGTACTGTCTTTGTGTAGACATTTTGAAGTTTTTTATTCCGACATTACATTTATATATATCTAACAGCGTAAAAATAGAATTTATTGAAATATTTTATCAATGTTTGCACAGTTCGAAATCAACATAGAAAAAGATGGTGAAATTATTGCTTGTAAAGAGACATTGCTTTTATCTAACATATACGAGGCCTTATTTTACATACGAATAAGATGACGAAATAATTAATTAGTAAGTAATTTCACTACAGTTCTCAAAGCATACGAAATATTTTCTAATGGTAGTATTAATTTAAGTAAATAAAATGGTTAAAAACATTATTTTGTGATAAACATAAGTAAAATAATTTTAGGTACCATTAATTTCTTGAATTTTATTACATTTATGCGATTTTTTTATTTTATTGGTCTAATTTTTATACTATGTTAGAATATTATAGAGCATATTAACTTCCAGGTTATATGCTCTATAATTTTTAACATGTATGCAATGTTTTCAAATCACTTCTTATGATAGATATCTATTGCTTTAAAGAGAGTTAGCTTTAAAGGAAAAATTTTTTTCATGTTTTTAAAATCTGTCAAAATGTCTACTTATATAGCATAGCAACTTACAATAAGAAAATATTAAATAACACAAACTAATAGTACTTTTAAAATTATTTAATGAGTTCAGTAAAATTAATGTTAAAATATGATATCCCCACGATTTTAATAAACCAAATGCGTTTATTGGATTTTAAAAAACATGAAATGGAACTTTTTCCTTATTTTTCATAAATTTGAGAAAAAAAAAAAGAAAAGGCATGCATAAATAAATAAAAATATTTTTTCTGTTTATGAAACAAACTAAAGCAGTAGCAGATACATCCGCTTACAGCTCTTAGATCAACCCTGAATCAATATTTATAAGTTTGCACTCTTGCAGCTATGATTTTAAAATATAGGACTTCAAAAAAGCCTTAGAGCAAAGGCGCGTATCTGATTTCTAATTTTAGAAAGGGACCGTTAGTCACACCAGATTTAGTTGAAGATGCGGGTGGAATAACGAATGCTAGCGTGGTAGAAGCATTACGGCATTGTTGACTTTTATCATGAACTGTCACGAACTGGAGAATGCCTCAGTCCCCCCAAATCTCAATACAGGTGAGTGCTTTGTAAGGTGCCGGCGCCTACTTTAAAATAATCAAGAACGTGTGGTAATGAGGTGATCAGATGAACGTATGTGGAACGCTATTTATCTGCGACTGATATAAATACAATTGAAAATGGGATTGGATAGCCAGAATGCGATGCTTGTCTCTTACTTACTAGTTGGATGACATTCTGATAACTGATATTAACTGTAACTGTAACTGATATCACCAATGATTGCAAAGTAAAAAAATAAAAGAAGGAGACCTACTTTAACAGTAAATTAAAATTAATGTATTAATATTCATTAAAAATCTAAAACGATAAAAATAAACTTGATTTCTGTCATTAACCAGGACTATAATTAAAGAAAGCTAAACATACGAGTAAGAACAAACATTTAAGTATTGACATCAATTCTTATTACCGCTTATTAAGTGTTTAAATGACAGTGACAATGCATTTATACGCCTATTTTAAACTAGTTGAGAATTTTTATGCAAAATCATTCAGATGCATAAGAAATAATTAAAAGGTTCTAAAATTCATTGCTTTCGTATGTCTGATATTTAATAAAGAAATTCAAAATAAAATGGTGTATTTTTTGTTATGCAGATGATAAATTTCATTTTCCCCATTTCGATGAATATTTTTGTGAGATAAAAGTAGAATACAATATAAATTGTAGATTCTTAATCAAGAGCTCATGGTCTGTGAAGGGTTCATAAGGTCAGAGAACTTGGCTTGAGATAAAAACATCTCTATATTCAATTATTTCTAATTTTTTAACATTAATTAAAAGTTCTTAAGTATTTATTAAATAAATGGTACAATAAAATATTTCAATTTTAGTCCTGTGGTTGTCATCAATAGAATTAAAGCAATTTTTTTATATGACAAAACAATTATTTCATATCTGAAAAATTCATTTGATACTATAGCAGTTATGTAGATCTAAAGATAAGATGCTATTCTGTGACCTTATAGCCAAAATCTAGTTACGATTGAATAATTAAATATATCGGAAATTTCATACATTATTTGAGATCTCTTTCTATAGTGTAGGAAATTTTAATTAAATGTCTTTCATTATTTTCCCATATGGGGTTTCAGTAAAGCAACAACAACCAGGATGCATCAGATGGATTAAATATGTGTAATAACTTAAATTACACTTCAATGTTTAATCTAAGAAGTATATACATTGGAAATGTTTTAATAATAAAATTGGGATCTTTAATTATATTGCATTTTTATTATTATTTGATGACCCAAATACAAAAATTGTATTGTATCATATTTGTTTTACTTACTAATTGATTTATTTTGAATTTTATTTTACTCATTTAAACATAATAGTGTGAGACAGATGTGCGTTTTTTTCATTTAATGGTAAAATAAATCCGGGAAGTAAGAAATATTTATAGCCTCAGATCTAAAACGTCTTCGATTGAAACATGCGTTTGCTCAGAAATTTTCCTCATAATATACATGTTATACTAAATAGCAATCTTTTTTTCTGAGTTTTTTTCTTCTAACAAAGCTAAAATCGATGAAACCTTCATTTAAAAACACTAAAATTAAAAAAAGAAAATTTTTATACAAAACAGCCTATAAAACACACTTTTTAATGAAAATAAATGTAAACATTGAATACAAATGATTTTCTTATTATCAAGAGAATATGATTAAAACAAAAATCATAAATTAAACTTAAGAATATCTTAAACGTGCATAGAGGTGTAATTAATGTATACAATATATTTCTTGTTCGTGATAGATGCTTATCTTACTGTATTCTTTGTCAAGAATCAAAATACTTTCAAAAACATCTCCATTATTGTAGTTTAAACATTTCCATGTAGTTTATTATTTTTTATTATTAAGTGAAAATGCCTGTTTTTTTTTTTTTTTTTTTTTTTTTACCTTTATAATTGCATTAGTTGCGGTCAACCATAAAATATAGAAAATTGATTTCTTAAAGTAGTTATTTAACCTGTAACAAATAATTTACTGTCCAAAGAAACAAAAATTCTACTATTTCTTAATAAATAAATATTTTCATTATAGAACGGACTCTTTATAAAAAGTTCAACTTTTTGTCCAATTATCCAATAAACACTTTGAAAGATAGTTTGAAAAGTATGTTATTTTTTTTTGGGCATGTTGAATGGATTCTCACGTTTTCAAGTCAAAGGAACTGAATTCGAGAAAGCGACAAATTGTGTTCCTGTGGAAATGGAGGATGACCGAGCGGTTCACTGACCATCTGAGACGGCACGACCTTCGGTCATTTCTCCTGTCCTTCCTTTCCACCCACATACGACACCCCATCCACCTTCAAGGATGTTCGAATTTTTTTTTCTTTTAAAGCAGTTTGTTTTGGCCTTCAGTAACCAATAATCGTCACATTATGCATGCATATTTATAAAATAATATTATTATGCACTGATTAAAAAAGATTGTTTTAGAATAAATTTCAATGAACTTAAAAATCTATTTCAAAAAGCCTTCTTTTGTTTTCTTGATTTAAATTTTTGTTTTTATCTTGATTTATATTATTTCCTTTAATTGAATACTTTATCATTATGGATATTTATAAATAAATGAATTTAGTTTAGAAGTTAATAACAATTTATAGAAAAGTTTCAAAAATATAAATTTAAATGCAGATTTTTTTTTTAAATTTACATTTTTAGTTTCAAACTTAGTTATGAACCTCCATCTGTTTATGTATTTAATTAATCTAATTATTTTTTAAAATATCAAATTATAAAGGAAATTATAATAATTATTTTTAGGAATTTTAAAATATTTACTAAAATCACTCAATTTAAGGTTTAATATAAAAGTTTGATATCAATAAACACTTAAGTAATTTATGTAGTCCACACCTATTTTATTAAGTTAATTGAATGTTATTTTTAAACTAAACAATAATAAAAAATGTCATGTATTAATTTTCAAACATGATTTTAAAATTAAAAGATTACATCGCACTGGATTCACCTTAAAACATATCAATTACGATGATAACCTTGAAAACATATTTTTCTTGCACCATGATTTAATCAAAAAGTAAGATCGTTCTTTTACAGGGTTTAAAAAGAAAATAAATTATTCCTTTGATAAGCAAAAACTATCACTATTGATTGATTGTGCAATCAGATATCGAATTTTGTATGCAAGTGGAATCATCTCGAAAAGCTGTTCTTATTTTACTTGCAAATTTTTAATTTCATATTTTATAAAAATTAGTTCTTGACATTCGAAGTTCTAATTAAAAAGATTGGGTATCTAATTTTCAAAGCACTACCTACAATAGAATAAATATCTAATACATTTATTTATGTATGGGAGTTTAATTTTATAACAATCTTTTCCTTCAGTTTAGAATTTGAATTCTTGTTTCTCTCTAAAATAACTTTTGTCTTATGAGGATAAAAATAAGTGATTAAGAAGGAAAAATAAGGGAAAAATTAGATTTTTAAACTATACAATATTTTGTAATTTACATGAATTTTCAAACAACTTTGTTCAGTCTAATGGTTTTATAAATATTCCTTATTTTTATAAAAGTAAATGACATCAAGTCTTTTGCATGTTTATACTAGATTACTTTTTGTGCCAAATTTATATATTAATGCATTATTATTATTGACAATTAATGTACACATATTTTCTTCTGAGTTTTATTGAATGTCATAAGCTGTAAATGAATCTAATTTGAAAATTATAGAAATGTTACTACGGTGGTTTTAAGAGTTTTCGTAAAATTGATATTACAAACATCAAATATGAAACAAATTTAATTATAAAGTATTTAATGGATTTTCTTTTTAGAATATAATATTTTTTTAAATATATTTTTGTTTATTTATAGTTGTAAACTGCAAATCTTATGATAATATTTTTTTTCTGAAGTGCTATTTAAATAAAAAAAAATCAATGTATATATCCAGAACTGTAATATTTATAAATGTAAAGATCCATTTATTTATTCAAGATAGCTAAACATTTAGAAATTGATATTCCGACTATAAAATGCATATATAAAAATTCAAGCGAAAAAAATTCATTTTTAAAACGTAGTATGAATTATTAATAAAAATACTATCGCTACCATATGATACCATCCGATAAAAAAAGAAATCTAATTTGTTAAGGAGAAAAATAATAATTTTTTTTTTTAAAATATACAATATTCTGTAATTTATATGAAGTTCTAAAATACATAACTAATCACTATTGATTATCCCAATCGCTACTCAATAGAATAATTTTTAGTTGATACTAATAAATTTTAATTTTAATTTAATTAATTTATACTAACTAAATAATTTTTACGTGAGGTAAGACATTTTTTTATAGGGAATTTTATTTGAAAAAAATTATAAAATAACTCTGTTCATATCCAATCCCTTTTTTATATATGTAAAATGAAACTGAATACAACCGAACAAAATAGATTAACTTGTTATTTCTGCAATAATACATTAATTACCTCTTCCTCTTCAACCACAACATGCATTATAGAAACAAAAGCATTTAATCAAGCATTTTCCGATTTGTTAGGTAGTGCCCTTTCTACAACGCAGGAAATGTTTAATCACGAACCCGAATATAGTTTCGTGTCCCCTGATAAAACTTTTTAACCATTTCCTCTGCAGACTTAACCATGTGAAGCATTTATTTCGCGTTTAGCATATTTGCACACCGTGCATTGACTGGGGAGACAGGTGAAACATTCAAATAAAATTATCTACAGTGCATGGACATTTAAAAGTAATTCGACTTTTAAACAGATAATGCTGTTGAAATAAAATAAATGAGGTTACTGAACTTTAACGTATATATTTTGAAATTTTACAGGAATTCCAATTGTTTGTTGTAATATTTGATCTCATTCATTCCGTGAACTTTTTTTTTAAACATTGATTTTTTTTAATGTATACGTGTATATTTTTTTGTATTTATATATTTTCAAACTATTTTTACTTACAATAACTTGACGGGAATGTTTTTTATTGATATCAGAAAGTAAATATTAATACGATTAATTCGTGCTAAAATACTATTTAGCCTTACAGTAAAGTTATTTTACTTGATTTTTTTATTTTTAAATTTATTTATTCTTGATCAAAAAATTTATTTTGCAATATTCAAAATTGATTATATTATTTATCCATTATGATGATTTTGCATTAATTTTCAGATAATGTACAGTTTGTCTAAAAATTACTTTTTTTAATTTGCCTTACAATAAGTTGCAACACAATTTATTGTGACTTAAGATTGCATTTTACATTCAAAAGAATTTATATTATAAAAAATATTATAAATTTATACGTTGTCTCATATAGCAAAATTTGGAACACAATCCATTTACATCAGGCCACTCGCCAAAGAATAATAGATCAATAAATTCAGAATTACACACTGCCAAAATATTAAGAACACATAAAAACACCATTATTAAAATTAAAATTAAAATAATTAGTGATTTAAAATTACACAATTAAAACAATAAAAATTAAAGATACATAAAAATCTAAAAGGAGAAGTAAGTGTGTGATCAGGACATGAGATCCCTGGCCATCTAATACAACAGGTAAGCATCTCCACTATGTTGTAACGTGCGGCCAAAGTCTCGACAGACGAGTAAGTGTTGTTTATTCATTAGAGTCTGTTTTACAAATAGGGCATAGACTACTAGTTAATATGCCTATTCTGCTGAGGTGTTCGCACAACCACTGATGTTCTGTTCTCAGTCTGAAGTTAGCCACTGCCTCTTTTATGTGAATTGCGACTGAACTCTTTCTAATCATTCTTGATTTTCTCCCAGACTTTATTCTTTGATTTAATTGATAGTTCTGTGTTGTATGCCAACATAATATTTTCCATATACTTCTTTTAAGGAAATGTAAGGAAATAGGACTCTGTTCAACAAATAACTTTGTACTCCTGTTTGCCAATTGGTGTCTTTTTTTTTTTATTGCCATCGATATCTGCATGAGATGGTATCCACTGGAATTCTATAGTTTTACTGTTCTTATTTAGATCCTTGATATTTTGTTTTGTAATAAATTGTACGCTTTGTCAGAATAATGAACATATATATAACCAATCTACTTCTAAAGTTTATCAGTATCAGGAACAAAAAGTGTAAATACTGGGCATTGAAAAATTAGTAATAATAAGCAGTTGTACTCAATACATTAAATAAATTAATTAACTAAATATATTAATAATACAAACCATGATAATTATATATATGATTCATGAATAAAAGTTTGAATTTTTAAAGTTTTAAAAATATCTGATGAAAATTAGCCATTGTTTAACAACAGATAGAAATATTTTGAAAAAAATTTTTTTTTTTTTTTTTTTTTTATCATTTAAAAAAGAGTTGATACTGTCGAAAAGTGAGCTGTACTTGTACACATTTCGAATACACTTACCGTCACACAACCAATATCAAATGTGATCATATGTATTCGTTCCGCTTATTAATTTCATAAGAAAAAAAACAAATTATCTAGCACACCGTCATTATATTCCTTTGGGAGATCGGCGAATGATTCCCAGAAAGAAAAAAAAAAAGCACCATATTTTTAAACGCTCTGATGAGTTCTATGAAGCTATATTCTACCTGGTAGAAACAGCTGCGACGATACGAATGACAAAAAAGTACAATGATCCAGAATTTTTCTTCAAATAAAAAGAAAAGCAAACAAGGATGAATAAAGCAAAAAAAAATTATTAGCTTTGCATATGTCATATCAGTAGATTTAATCTTGGCATTAATTATGAGCTGAGAAATAGCATGCTATAAAGTAATTAATTCTCTTTTTTTTTTTTTTTAAACTTATACTTTGTTTATTTCGTCTGTGAAATGGCTAATTCGAAAGACTGAAGCATAAAACATATAAATATATCATACGTAAATTATTTATATTATATTCATTTATGAAATGGTGATTTCGTTTTCGTTTATTTAATTTCGTTTTCGTTATCAAAATATTTATTTATTTACTTTGTATTTTTATTCTTAATTATCATATAGTTTTCTTGAAGAAATTGATCAATCAACATATATATTAATCTTTTTTCAGAAAAAAATTTGACAAGATACAAGAGAATAGAAGTAAATGTATGAATTGAAATAAATGTAACGTGTGGTTGATAAATTGTTATACTAATAATTTAATACGTATTTTAAAGAACAAGTTACACATACACACTACAAAACAACAGGTATATGACAGTCCTATTTTGTGACCAGATATGTGTCCCAATGGTAACTTGCATGTGTCAAAATTGTTGGTGTCTTCGGTCTGCACTGAAATTCAAACCGAGAAGATTCGATGGTGATTGTGACAGTCAAGTTGCCTGGCGAAAGTTTTCTGGATTTTTCTACCATATGACACTTGACTGCGAGACACTTGTCCCTAATAATACTCACTGAATCAACGTTTTCCTATCATAGCAAGTCGATTAACTATTTATGACATATATTAGAGGTGCAAAAGTTACACCGATGTACAACTAAAAATGTGTTGTGAAAATGTGTTTCTTAGGCTAAAAAAAATATTAATCTATTCCATGAAACGCCATATATGTAAAATAATTTTTAAATGGCAATTTTTCTATGCATTCAAACGTATTCGTTTACGGAAGTTAAATTGAAGTCACAACCATAACTGATGTTTAAAATAAATATTGAGGTTATTCAGGATATTATTAATATCCTGTGCGCTTCTACGTTTAAATTTGGTGTACCCGTATACAATTAATCTCGCTAAAACGGTAGGATGCGGGAATTAGTTTTGTAAATAACGTATTGTTGATATCATTAAGTTTAATTTGCGTTTTGCTTTTTGGGTATCTATTTTCACGCTATATTACTTATTGGATGAATGTTTAATTTTATAATATTATCGACAGAAATTAGATTTCACAATCTGCTTATGTTTTTTTAAGTTCACTTTTACACCTTAACATTTATAACATTTTTTTTTTTACACCTAACTAACCTTTTTAACTTTTTACACTTTAAAAACAGTTTGATTTCTCTTTTAGAAGTAGATTACTAGATGGTATAAATATAAATCAATTTTGGAAAAGATTTAAATGTATTAATGCTTATAAATTACATGGAATACAAACTTGGTACTAAAAATAATTTTCAGCGTATTTTTATTCATAGAATAGAATAGAATCACAACTTGAATCTTAATATTTTTTAAATATTTGCATTTATACATTAGATAGATTTATTCCGTTTGAGATGAGATGAATTCATTTTTAAAACAAAATAAAATAATTCAAAATTGACACGCTTTATATTTGATTTGAAAATTTAATTTTAAATAATAAATAATTATTATTAGCCAAATTACCATGAATTTGCTAAATGATTTAAAATTAATTACTTACATTTACAAAGCGCCAAATTTATTATTTGAATGGAATTTCTTTAAAATAAATTATGAAAATTTTTAATTATTTTTTAAATAAAGAAATCAATAACAATTTACCACAAAAATGTCATTTAATCTAATGCACAAAAATACTGTTGTGATATATTCTAAAATATGTAATCCTCGAATGTCGCTTTTTTTTTTAAAAAAGGTTTTTATTAATTAGTGGTTTGGTTTGTCGCTCTACGATCATCTTATGCACACGAGGGCTAAACAGACCGAGACCTACAATTTAAAGTGGAATCGAACCACTACAAACATCCATGATACCGCCGGGACCCAAATCCGAATACCTGTGGTACCGAGCGTCATTCGGCCATCAGGTTTCCATTAATTAGTGAATTCATTATCTTAATATTGTTGGAATGCGATTGATATTTAAATATTACATTATTACCCTTCTTGAAAATGACGAATAATTGACGAATGTCTACAATATTAAAATTCTTTGTAATCTGTATAATTAAATAGTTTTAATAAATTCAAAACAATTCAAAGTCATGATAGATGAACTAACCAAGCATTTCATTGCATTTTTTAGCATTAATATATCTATTCATACTTTGCTATCATAAATTATATGGAAAGAGGTTTATAATATTTGAATGCGATTGTTCAGTTTACAGCTGCTTGTTAAATTGTATCTTCAAATAAAAAAAAAAATCTGCTAATAATATTTGTCATACGGTGAATACAGTGGTATATCTGCAGTGGATAAGGTTCATGAAACAGCCACAGGAAGGATTTTGGTCTTAAAAGAGTACTTCTTTTGTTCCCAGATATGAACAAGAGTGATTCCATTTAAAGAAAATGCGTCCAAAATCATCTCTAAATTGCAGGAAACAAGTTATGATCGCTAAGAAGATAAGAGCTTCAAACTGAGGTAGTCCTCGAATAGCATACGTAGGATTTTTATCTGACGACTGTCTACGGTAATTTTGCTTACTCGAGTTTTAACGTAATGACTCAATCAGCTCTTCAATGCATGCTACGCGGCAGTTCGTAATTGTTAGTTATTAGAAAGAGTGTAAAAGTAATGATTGAAAAGGTAAAAAAATAACTTTCAGATTGTATATGATTTATAATGTGCTTCTTATCCTAATTCTTATAATTTGTTCAAAATAATACTTCGTTGTAGTTCATTTAAAATAATTAAAATTCATTTTGGATGAAATACCAAAAGAAATATTGGAATCCTGTTGATGGTGTAGTAAGAAAAGTTATTTTGGAGAATTATATTTCTTAAATATTAAACGTAAAAAGATCTTTAAAATCCATAGATTGTGATTCTTAATTTCATAGACTCCATTTTTTTATTTAAGAACAATCAATTATGTAATTCAAGTAAAAATAATTTTTTTTAAAATTTTAATACCGCGCATTTCCGAATTCGTGAAGAAAATCGTATAAACGGTAGTAAGATGTATTTATTTAAAAGTCTTTCAAGTTTCAATGTTTATTACACAATTTATATTCTTAATTAATATCTGAAGAGGAATAATGCATAACGATTTGCGTTATAAAAAAATATTCTGTAAAATAAGTCTGCTTAATATTAAAATTTCTTGATATTTGTAATCAATCTTAATTAATTACATCATAATCAATCTTAAACAATTTATGATTTATCATAGAAACTTATGACGTTACATTAAAGTAAATTTTTTTCTAATTTCACAAAAGTTAATTTTCTTTTTATTTATGATAGTGCAGCATACGAATATTCAATATATATGTTATGTAATACAACATGAATGAATATATAAATTCAATATATATGTTATCTAGTTCTTTTGCAAGATCAAGATTTCTTTTTAAATGACTATATATAAAATTTGTGATATTTCTATTTTATATTCTTTTGTTACTTTTATAATATTTTAACTTCGTCAAAATCATACTTTTACACTACAAAGAAAAAAAATTCTACTTTTAAAGTCAAGAAAAAATAAATCAAATGCAGAAATATAATCGTTCTTTTCTGGAGTTTTATTTATTTATTATTATTTTTTGTCTTAGTTTGTAAGTAGATAAATTGAAGATTTTATTTAAAATTTCGAGAAAAAATATGTTCAGGTTGTTTCAATATTTATACAGATAAAAATTATTTTTAAGGTTACAACTTTGCTTAGCAATAAATATGCAAATGCTTACATTAGAAAAGCAATCATTTTTTAAATGAAAAATCTTACTATTGTAGTCAAAGCGATGTACATTTATTTCTAATATATAACCTGAAAATCCAAATGCCATTGAAGTTGAAAAACGCATTAAAATTTATTGCATTTTAGATCAATTCAAAATAGCTAAGCAACTCAAAACAAGTCCAGATCATTACATTTTAACGGTAATGCGTTCTTTTAATTTGTGTTCTCATTCCCCAAAGTAGAAGCTATTAAGAATGATCACATCCGTGTTACGTCCATAGAATACGAACATGATGTAAGAAAGAAAAAAAAAAAAGAAACATTTATCTCAAACAGGTTGTTAGCAAATGATAATAACTCGATTCAAATTCTGTTTTAAAAAGAACTCTTTCAACCATCAAGGACAAGTAGTTTTAGAAATACAAACATCTATTTTGAACAGTGCAATAAATAGTGACCTAATGAAATAGTATAGAAATAAGTCAGATTTATTTAGCTTGTACACGTGTCAAAACTAACCATACTCTTGATATGATATTTCACCTTCAGAAAATATTGAAAAATAGTAAAAAATATAGTGTAAATGTATATGCAACATAAATGTTTATACGATGCTTAATCATACGATCAGGATGTAACATGATTAGTTTTCTTTCACTTAAATCGAGGAAGTTGTATTGATATATGCCTATCTACTATCAGCATCTGACTTAGGAATTTGCTTAATTAGTGGCATTTTTATGATGGCAGATACCATATTTGCGTACCAATGTAATATCGTAGAAAAGCGTAAACAGCGATAGGAAACTTTCAAGGGTATAGCTTGAATGCCATATGAAAGAAAACCTAGAAAACTTCGATTAAGTTGCTCGATTATGAATACAAAACTCTATCATAGTACTTAATGAGTCTCTGTTCTTTGTAAGGTAGAACGAACGCCAATAACGGCAATGGAGAATTGCCTTCTGCAAGCTAGGCATTATATTCAATGAGGTTTTATACTCAATTAATTATTTATTTAATTAAGAAAAGCAAACATTAAAAAGAAAATTTATGCCCGACTCCTGACTCAGTGCCAACTTGAGCCATTGGTGTGCAATAAGGTTGAAATTCAACCTGCTGGTGGCTTTGTTGTAGACATTCTGTCAAAAACGAGGAGACTCGATGGCGTTTGTGAAGTTCAACATCTTGTCTCGTGAGTCGGACTACTTAGTAGGAGTTTCCCGAAATTTTTGGAAAACTCCGGAAGTTTTCCGTTTTTTAGTTTTTTTCCTATATGATACGCAAATAAGGGGAAGTTCCTCCTAAAAGTGCTTTCTGAAGGCACTACCCTCCTTCTTCAGCGACACGGAGCCAAATTATACTTCTACCTACGGGTGCTCCATTACAACAGAAGCTACCCTTTTTCCTCCATCCATGAGTAGATTACTCATGGGATATCTGTCCCTCACTGCAGGACACTGAGGATTAGACACAGAAAATGTATAGTGAATTTCTACACAAACAAAATATTTCGTGATGCATATTATGCTAATAAGATTGTTGATTTTTCATAGACATAATATTTTATAAATATTACTATTTTCTATACGTTTATTCTTTCTACAAATTTATTATGTATTTCATGGATTAAATTAGATTTTTGATTGGGATGCAATCCTTTTTATAATCTTAAATCACTTTTTATTCTCATTATACCATCAAAAAGTTAATATATATATTTATTCCATTTCTTTGTATTTAACCGCAATTATGATTATTTTTATTAAAATTACATATATTAGATTTGATAATTCTCTTTTGATAAGTTTAACATGAGTAATTTTTTACTATAATAAAAATTCCAATAATTTCCCTAAAATTTCATAACATTTTTATCGTGTTGGTAATCTAACAAATCCGCTACGTTTTTTACAATTTAGTTTTATAAACAGAGAAACCCAGAAAGAACTTAAAATTTAAAATTCAAGTCACGTTTTCTATTGAAATAGAAATATTTGTTTCTCAATTCATTTATTCATTAGCATAAGATTTCGCAATAAATCTTAAAGGCAACTTATAATTTTTCCTCTCAGTAACACGTCATTACTTTATTAATTGTAGAATTATAAAACTTCATCAAAAACTACACAAAGTAAAATTCAATTAAAAATATTCAAGTATAATTTATAAAACTTAATGTCATATTAGTAAAATGCAAAAAGTTCTTTATCAAAATTTTTCAATCAGCTACGTTTAAATTAAATAGCCCGTATTAATTCAAATTAAACCTTCTGTTAAAGTCAAATGTCTTCTTTTTTTCAAATTCAGTCATAGGATATTTTATTTTGATTACTTAAATACAAATCAATTAGAGATTTTTTATTTTTAATCATTTTAGGGGACATTCAAATATTACTATTCAACTTTTTCTATTTAAAATTCAATTGCTATAAATTGATGGACAAATAAAATTAGAATTTTATATTGCTTGATTAATCATGTAGAAATCATTCTAAATTTATTTTCAGGTTACATGCTCTCCATTATTTTGCAATAAGAAAATAGAACGTGTGAATTTTCTACAAACATATAAATTGACATGTGAAATTTTTTATATTTTTAAGTTGTTTTCAGTTCTATTTCTTCTGAGTATTGCATTATATTTATTTATTTCTATTTTTATTACAAGTAATTTTTTGTCAATTTCATTTCTTATTATTACCTTTACAATAGTATAGATTACACTAATTATATTTTTTTTATTAATTTGATATATTCAATGGGTTGTTTATTTTTATTGTTTAAATATATGTTTAGAATTAAAATTCTCAAGGAAATCACTGATTATTGCAAAAAGCATTATGTTTTGATATACATTTCCTCAAATCCATTCCCACAATGATTTTTAGGAGATTAATTGATAAAGAATTTAACCGTAATTTTATTTTAGAAACATATTATTATTAGCGTATTTCTAAAATTAAAATTTACCGTTTATTTATATATTTATTTTTTTACATTAAATAATTGTATGTTTACGTTTAAAGTCAACAGTAGTGTTTTGGTTTCAAAGGATAAGGTGCATTTTAATTAAAATTATTGCAATAAATATTTAAAAGGAATTTTTGAGTTTTTAATAATTTTAATATTTAATTGTAATCCATTGTAAAATCTGCAAAATTGCTTTGAAGTGAAAGGAAAATTCATATTAGTTGAGTCTTTTATCGTAATAAACATATTTGTTTATATATTTAAATGCAATAAAAACATATGGAGCAATTATCATTACATGATTTAATCAATATAATTTGCAAATAAAACAATAATCAGCAAAATATATTTTTTAAAGAATGTCAATTCTGTTTTAATGATAGAATATTTACCCTTTCGTTTCATCAAGAGCTATTAGGTTTTTACGAATGAAAATGTTTTTTTATCCTATTCCCGTCTCCGATCTCTCGGTCATTAGTCGCGGAGAAGCCCAATACAGTAAAGAACGACAAAAACAATCACTAAAGACATTGACAGTAACACACAAAAAAAGGGATGCAGTTAAGAACAGTAAGGCATACGATGAGGTTCTCTTCAGTCATGGGCACGCCAGTCGCAAAGGGGGCACATATCTGTAGCAGTCAGTCCTATTCTATACAGGTGATTCTGTAAGTAGTCATGGGCCGTGAGAAGTCTAAAGCAGGGCATACTGGCTGCTCTAGGCAAGGAACTGGGAATTCTTGTTGACTTATTCACTAGAGAAGTCCACTTTTTCTCAGAAGCCTTCTCTCTATACAGATTGAATAGGTTGGATTTAATAGGGAAACACATATATCGCCTTTTATGACGCAAAGGCAAAGGAGGATAAACGATATTAAATTTCTTTAGGGGGCATGATGTCAATCCCCTGCTCGTGATGCCCCCTGTTCTCGCTAAACGACTGACTACGTGTCCCCTTAAAAGCAGTCCTTGACAAGTGCAAATGAAGAATGCGATTAAATAAACAGTATTAAATTTCAGTATATTTATATTTGATAGTCTAAATTGTTTTTAATATGACAATATTTATCTAATTTTATGGTGCACTATATGCCGATCATCAGTTAAATGGTAATGATTTAATTCTGTTAATGACTACTGTCTACTGAACTACAAATCCAGAAACTGAAAATGGGTATCACATTTCATCACTGATGTACACTAATACTGATAATGACTGTATAAATGAAAACTTAATCCTTAAGTCAAAACTGATGATACGGATATGAATCAGCTGGAACAAATTTTCATCCAAAATGGTGATTGAACTTCCCTTACGAAACGAATTCTCAACGAACAATTTAGAACGATTTTGAAGCCACGGCTCATTTAAGCTTCTACTTGTTCACTGAAGTCGGCTTCTTTTAGAATTATACCAAAAAAATTGTTATGCGAATGGCAGCACAAGCAAGTTTCTTTGGCAAACGAAACTCGTACAACACTGGTGGGAATGTTCTCACAGATTCTGTTTATAAGAAAGATTAAATTTTACTTTTCTCAGAATACTTGTTATTGTGGACAACTTAATTTGTCGGGAAATGCGTTTTCTACGTATTTTTGAGCTTAATGTAATGGTAAAAAAGTGGTAAGAAATTAATCAATTTTTAATTTTGATATAGTTATGCCTCTTTTAGGTGAAAAACCCTGTTGTTGATCGATTGTGAAACGCTTTGATTTTTAAAATGAAAAAATTCATTTAGTTTCTGTTATTTATTAAATATTTATCGAAACATGAAGTAATATTTATAATACACTAGCAGAACCGGGCATACGTTGTCCTGAAAAAAAAATGCATGGTAGAAAATTATATATCGCGAATATTTTCTCCATGTTCCAATGTATGCGCATACTAATTTTCATGTCGTTTGAACGGCTTATAAGATGAAATGCTGCTGCACCATCTGGTGGCAAGTAACAATGAAGTGGATAGCGCGAATATATTTTCCATATTCGAATACATATTACCAACTTTCATAGTGATTGGCTGAATGGTATAGAAGTTCATTTACTGCAGCACCAACTGGTAGCGACTTATAACAAAAAGAAAATTTATGCTAAAACATTCTCAATATTTTCAAACACAAATTTCATCAAAATCATTCAAGCCGTTTAGAAGGAGTTCAGTGACAAACACACATACATAAGAATTACATATATAAAGATATTAACACAAAAGTTTTCTATATTTGCATTTATTTTGCTAGTTATAAGAAAATTCAAATTTATTTTGTAATTAGATTCAAAAGCATATGTTTCCTCTTATGTGTCTAGATATCCGGTGTGAAACAAATTAAAAAAAAAAAATGTATTTCAATATTATATAGAAGATGTCCATATTTTAATAAAATCAAATTATGTTTTTTTTTTTTTTTTAATTTTAGAATAAAAGGATTTTTTTTTGACCATTTTACATAAATTTATATGAAAATAAATAATTTTTAAATAGATCTTCAATGATGAATGAAAAAGGGAAGTACTACATTTTATTGAAATTTTTCATTTCGCACATCTGTTCCCACTTAAATGTCCTGGCGATGGCTGGATGTTTGTCAGTGGTTCGAATTCACGTTAAATTGTAGGTCCAGGTTTACTTAGCCTAAAGTGCGCAAAAAATGACCATAGAGAGACAAACTAAACCAAACCTTCTTAAATGATGTAACATTAAAACGACCTTTATATTGTATAGCGAATAAATTAAAAAAATAATTCAAAGCAACAAAAATGTTGAAAATACGCTACTGAATCATCATTTAAGGTTGCTCAACTATAAATCATTATACGTTTTGGTCATTTTAGTTTTTTTGTACTGACCAATTTATTCTAAATCATTAAATCAATACAGCTAAGATAAAGAAACCTTTGTTTTATGATTAGGATCTGAATGAAATTCTAGACGGATTCATTTCTAGTTGGGTCCGAGATAATATATATTTATTAATACATAACCCTATCCCAATTATATTTTGTTTCTTTCTTCTACCAAAACTCAAATCCCCTACCTTTACAGCGTTAAGTAAAAGTTAAAAGGTATTATAATGACCTATTGTTAAGGGAGCTGAGAGTTGCCGAGACACACCTTTTTTTCTGATTACTTATTTAACCTTGCATCAAAAGACAATTAAGCTTACGTCTTACTCATGCGTATTGCAAAACTGACATTAACTCTTTTATTTGTTATTTTTTGCACTATGTATATTGGTAATTCACGTTTTCATTTGCTACTGTGTGATTTGACTTTGTATTTTAAATACAATGCATCAAGCTATAGATATTTTCATTTTTTAACGTTTATCAGATGCGCATAAATTGGAAAAATATTTTTGCTTAAATGTTAAAATTATGTACCATTTATTTTATTACTGTTTTGTAAGCACCTCCTGAAATTTTTTAAATACACAATAACAGTGAATAAATTTTTTTAATCCACGCTGCCGATGAATTTGTACGTTGAGAGATAATAATCAAATAACATTAAACAGTCTGATAATAACATCTTCCGAGATAGGCATACAATAAAGATAGAAAATATTCATTATTATAGATTGTAAGACTATACTATTTCCCGTCTGAGCAAGAAGCATCAGAATATCATTATTTTTAATTCAGTTTGGGTGCGACGCTATCATTTTTGATGATTATTTGCTTAGTAATAATGTAAAAAAATCGATCAATGACATCAAATCTCCATCAAGCAATGCTCATGTACAATCGTCGTAGTTAACAACTGCAAAATAATAATTTCAGTCAATTACAATAATAATCAAATATATTTGTTTGCCATTAATTCTGCCTGAAAAAATTGATCGAAGTGCTATTAATGCTATTTAGCTACTCACATTTTTAATGTTATGCTTCAAAATGCTATTTATAATCAATATGCTACTGAATTTTTAATATACTGAAGTAAATGTTTAGAATTTTATTGTATAAAATATCAAAAAATATATCCTTCCAAAAATTTCTTAACAAACAAAATATCTCTCTAAGTTCTTAATAAAATTACAGATCATTCCAGATTTGAAAAAGCATGTACTATATTGTTATGCTTCAAAATGATATTAATACTACTATAATAATTACAGTTGTTTTAAACTATACATTGAGATAAATTTTTAGATATGTTTATCTTATAAGATTTCTTGAAAATGTCAATCCAAAAATTCATTAATAAACAAATATCTTTCTTAGTTTCATAAAAGATGAAATATTTTTCCAGATCCTTTTAGATTTTCTTTGAATAAAATTACTAATAGTATAAAATAAATGTATTAAAAAACTCATAAAATTTAATAAAAAAAGAACATATTTTTTTATTTATGCTGGGCTTTTTGACAACACTTTCCTCTGATACAGTTAAATACTTTTTTTTAATTGCGTCGAGAACTGGGTCGTATTGACCATTTCCCTGGGAGCAGCCCAAAGGGATTACACCGACGAACGCTGCTACTCATTTAGCACTACCCAGGGACACGTGCAGCTTGAAGATATGCTACGGACGCGAGTAACGCTCTCTCCGTCCCCACAGAGCTTTGCGATCATATTAGACCGTAAAGAGACCTACACGGATTAAAGTGACCGTATTAGACCTACGGTTTAAAGTGGATTCGAACTATTACAAACAACCATGGCACCGCCTGGACACGAACCGAAATCTGTGGCTTAGAGAGCCAGAGCGCTAGACACTCGGCCAATGTGCCCTGACATCTAAATTCTAGAAGATAAATATTGGCGCTGGTGCATAAGAGTGGGCTTCTTACATTATTTCCTAGGGCCGTCTGGCAAATTTTTGAGGTATTGGCAAGTTGCGTTGAAGAAAATTTGGAAAAAAATAACCGGCAATATGATTCTATGATAATTGAATACACTCAGTTCAAAGTAACAATTACAGCACCCCCCACCTTGTAAAAATCCAACTTTCGCCCTCATACATATTGGTTAGATCCTCCAATATATATTGGTCCTCTTTATATACACACACATATATATATATATATATATACGCAATATTTCTGGTTAAGTCAACAGTTCCTTTATAATTTCGAATTTAAATGATGGATGATGGAAATTGAAACAATATCGAAACAAGAAAAAATGTATTCCTTAATGATTAATAAAAAAAATATTAAACATTTTTTTTTTATCAAAAAGTGTATTATTACTCTTAGTATATATTAGCTACTTTATCCTTAATTACAATTAACATTAAAAGAATTATCGAATCTTATAGAGATGATTTCAAATTACAGATGATTATTTTTAATAGTGAATTCAACAGCTTTATATCGAAGACGGAAGTTCGGATATACACAATTTCAACATCACAAATGTAATTACTTTTAAGTGGTTTTTTTATAGTATAAACAATGCAACATTACTAAATTAAATATATAAAATAAACATTTTGATAACTTAACTATGATTTCATGCACTATTAAACCGTTTCGCTCTGAATTAAATAATTAACATGCACACAGTTTGAATAACTTATTTAATCATCTGTTAACTGTTTTAAACTATCAGCACAACGTTAATGATGCAAAGCAGTGTTGATGAATTCTCCTATTTGATGTATGGGGAGAAAAAGAAACATTGTAATAATTAAATAGTCACAACGGAGTATTTTACTATTATTAAATTTTTATTTAATTTATTGTAGAATTATTTCTCATTTGACAAAAATATATCAATATAGAGATTCATTCCTGAATCTTTATTCCATATTTTATCATCAGTTATAAAATAAAATAAAAAAATGCTTTAAAGTTTAAAACATATTAGTTTTAAATATGTATTTCTTTTATTTCAAAGAAATTTCAAATCTACTTTAACACTTTTAAGATGTGTTTGAGTAAACCATGTTTCTTCCCATACGTGCCTCCTAACGTACGATATAGTCCCCTCTCTGCCATTAAACATAAGCATTTTTACATTAAAGTTGTTACACGTATTTAATTTCTACATACGAGTGGCATTAATTCGAGTTAATCATGTCATTTAGAACTCAGATTGCGCGACTCGGGGTTCAGTTCCAACGTGTGCAGCTGGTGAGCTGGTGATTAGGACAGGGGTTCAATCTGCTAGCGGCATTGTTGTAGACCAGGGATGGGCAAACTTTTTCGGTCGCAAAAATTAAAAAAAAAAAAAAAAAAAAAAAGTTTGGTGGTTAGAATTAAATTCTTCTAAAATTTTAAAAAACAATATGCAAGTATTACAATCTAAATATTTTAATGAGATGAATGAAATTGCGATTTCATTTTTAAAAGTTTCTTATAGTGAGGTTCGAAGTGACATGTACCGATTCTACGGAACGATTCTAAATGCTCATCTGTCAGTCTACTTCTGAAATAATTCTTTCTAAGGCTAGAGCTTAAAATGCGCAGTCTGTCACATATGAAGTCAAATTCACCTATATTGGATTCCCATTTGTCTGCTCCCCAAGAGTTCGTCGGTCTGCTCCCCGAGAGTGGGCGCTTGTTGGCTCCAATCTACAGCTATAACTAACAACTTCCGGTTTTAACACTTCACGGATTGAAAGCTGTCTGTGCTTGCTATTTCAGTCGATTTATATTTTGTTGAACAAAAATAGAGAAAATAAAAAGATCATCAGTCCCTTGAAAAAATGGAAGAAAAAAAAAAATAATATTTAATCAAAGTAGAAAAGGAGATGGATATATAATATATAAATATATATTTCTTTTAATTTCCCTCGGACCAGCAAATTAAAATTCTATTCGCGGGCCGGATAGAATTTTCCGGCGGGCCGGAGTTGGCTCGCGGGCCGTAGTTTGTCCATCCCTGTTGTAGACACTGTTTCAAAAACGAGGAGTCTCGATGGCGTTTGGGATGTTTAGCACCTTGCCTCGTTAGTCAGACTGCTTGGTTGGGAGTTTTCCGGGGTTACTCACGATAGGCAAATGTTGAGTAGTTCCTTCTAAACTGTCCTTCTTCTTTAGAAACTCGGAGACAAGTTAGATGTCTACCTACAGGTGCTCCATTAAAAATAGAGGTTGCGCTTTTATCTCCATCCATGAGACTCATGGGATGGAAGACAATGAGGATGAGTCACAACTCAGATTATTAAAACCTAGATTAAGAAGAGTTTTCCATAACAAATTGAAACCTTCAAGAAATGCTTTAAAATCAAAGACAAAATCGGTTAAAAAATTGTAAATGAAAACTTATTTTAAATAACATCGCACTTAATTTGATGATCTAAGAAATATTCTATAAGTATTTGCTTTACGAAGAAATTCTTTTTAAAGCTGCCTCACAAGTTAAAACAAGTTATGCATCTTAATGTACATTTAATGCTATAACTGTAACATTTAATGCTATTGTGGTTTTTTAGGGTCTAATATTTTTCTTGTCAAAGCTTTAATCATTAACTTTCTTTATCTTAAAATGTAAGAGAATTTAAACGTGTTTTATTTTTTTCTATTCACTAATATATAACTTGCTTATATGAATTCCACACTTCCCTTGCTGTTTTTTTTTTTAATTGTTACAAAGTTAAAGTAGTTTAAAAACTGAACTGTTTGTCAATGAACTGAAAAAAATAATAAAATAAAGAGCTGAACACCTGATGTGAAACTTTCAAAGTGAAACTGGGACGGATGCAGTGATCTTTAGTTTAGATCTCCACTTCTTAACTATTCACAAAGCATAGCGAAGGAAAACAGTGTATGTAGTCATGTGAATCAGACCTTGTTTCATAATTCATGAGGTAGGAAATAGAAGAGGTTTTAAATCATCAAGTGGCCGCGCAGAATTTAACCAATTTTGACCTTCCAAAATAAATAAGTGTAGAGTTGTTGTTAAATATGGACATTTGAATCTTTATAATGTCTATATCGTACGAGAAAATTTTTTTAAAAATTAAACTGACTAATTTTCTTGTCGAATGTCTTAAAAAGCAACAGACACAATTGATGAATTAAAATGAAAGAATTAGAAAGATTGTATGATGTAGCTTGATATTTGCTTATTTAATTTAAATATTCAGTACGTCTATTGATAATTTTATCAAAATAATTTTTGTTTCTTTTGTTTAGAGATGTCATAATTTGCATGCATAGTTTGCTCTAAAATACATTTGCATTTTATCTCATTCATGCATTCAAAAATACGCCAAATGCTTTAAATGCAACAATTATTATCACAGCAAATGCTTAAGAGATCACCATGAATCAGATTGAAAATTTAAATTATGGTCACTTTACATTTTTAATTTTAGGAGACTTAACTTTGACCAAACATTACTTCAGTACAAAACAAAATCATTACATAAATTAATAAACCACACAATATCTAAATCTGGCGCTCGATGCCACAAGTTTCAGGTTCGAGTCTCAGCGGCGCTTTGGATGTTTGTAGTGGTTCCGAATCCACTTTTAAAGAGTAGATCCCTGTTTAATATGACTGTAGAGCTTTGTCCGTAGGGCCGACAATCCTATCCCGTAAAAAGGAAGCATCTACTGTTTCGGAATCTGGGTCCAACATGGACTTAGTGCCAGGGAGTTAGTTACAATATATAAATATGTATTGCAACTGAACCCATTCTATATACAAATGTTACTTTAGGGCAGGGATGTTGAAGCCACTGTCTGCCTGCTAGTGAAAAAATCATTAAACATTTATATATATATATATATATATATATATATATATATAAATATATATATATATATATATATATATATATATATATATATATATATATATATATATATATATATATATATATATATATATATATATATATATATATATATATATATATTTATTTATTTATTTAATGCGTGAAATTAAGCTGATTTAATTAGTGTTTTATTATTTGGTTAAATTTTTGTAATAAACAGGGCTTAATCCATATGGTTCTAGTTATCGAAGTTTTGAAATTAATAATTTTTGGAGGCATTTACATGTTGATCAAATTAGGCTTGTCATTTTATTGGAAAATCTAGGAACAACATCATTTACTTTATTGAAAGTAATTTTAAAAATGGAAAAAAAAAATTTTTTTGGCAATTCTTAAAATACATAATTCATTTTTGAAGCACACATTTGTCAGGGATTAATTAGTTTTTAGTTAGCAAACTAGAAAGTTGTATTTGAAATAAATATATTTTTAAATAGAGAATCTACATACAGGTTGAAGTATTTTTCAGAAAAATTAACTTCTATGTGCAATAAATTAGAAAGACTTAAGTAAATTGTTTTTCTAGTATTTATATTTTTTGGAGGAAGCTTTTAATTGGATACTTTTTAAAGTTCTTATATTTATGTATATAATATGTTTTTATAAAGATCTTAGTCACTGTTCTTTTATCATTTATAATAAATAACACATAGGATCATTCGCTATTACATATCATACAAAACATACATACATATCAACATATCATACATACATATCAAGTAAAAAAGCTGAATTACTATGTTTTTATAAAAATAATTGAATTAATTTTTTACTTAAAAGAAAATATAATTATAGTTGTCACCTTTTGGTTTTTTTATCTCTATACTTTGAAAGTAAGGTTGCTTTTTAAAAATTTCTTTTTTAACTGAAATTTTTTCCCTAAAAATAAATTTATAACAACACATTTTGTTACAATATATTATAATATTTGATATTAAGAAGAAATTAAAGTAAAAGAACTTTTTAATTCTTAGAAATATAAATGCATCATATTACTAACTTTTGTTTTAATAAAGTAATGTAACTAAAATACAAAAAAAAAAAAAAAAATCTAGCATATGAAATTTGTACTGAACTGGAAGTGTTAAAATCAATTCAGCATTCGCCCTTACTATAAAGTTTCAGTAAGAATTTTGTTTTTTAATCTTAGAGAATTTCGATAAAATAATAATCAAGAGCAAGCGTATGCAATACTTTGAGAAGTAGGTTAAATATTTCCTCAAGTGAAGACCTACTTCATTTATGCGATATCTCATTAACCATTTCCTAATGACATCAAAATTACCGGTTTTTATGAAATATGTATTTACAGCTAAGAAAATCTTATGTTCTTATCATACATGAATAAGATATTGTGATATGATTGTGACAAAAAGTAATTGATGTAATTAATATCAATTACTCTTTTCGCGCATCACAAAAAAATTCAACTTCAGTATATTTTATTTAAAATAAATGCTAATTTGTGAAGTGCTTTTAAATATCCGAGTATAAAAATTTGATATGAAATATATATTGTCAATTCTAATTTTCGTTAAAATAAACTGTAACCTAGCAAGAGGTTTCAAATAACTGAGTAGAAAAGTGTGATATGAAACATGCTTTGCCAACGATACTCAAATATAATCCCATTCATTTTGGACTGTTCATGGTTCTCTATTGCGCAGAATTTTTACGAAATTTTACTGTTTTTATAGACAATCATTTTCACGTTACATAAATGAAGCTATTTCAGACTGAAAATTTAAGTTGGTTAAGAAAGAAATGTTTATATGTTTGTGAAGTATTTCGCTTTAAATTTGTTGAAAATTCTTTAAAACACCATAGAAAAAAATTAATGATTAACCCCATTTTGATGAAATCATAGAGTGCCAAAAATAATCAAAATGGCATAAAATAAATTAACCTGTGTAGAACAAAGTTGTTAGCTAAAAAATTGCTTGATTGCTATAAAGAATTTAGGCACTATAGTTTAAGGTAATTTTGTTATATTATTTCAATATTAATATCATTACTAAATATGAAATGAGATATTTGTATTTGAGAAATAATACTATAATTTATTTTATGATATAGTAATACTATCGTTTATTCCTTTATCTAATGATACTATCATACTAGCATTTTACAAATAATACTACCAATTTAACAGTAAAGATAATTATTTAAATATCGTCTATTATTTTTACAAAAATGTAACATTAAATTTACATTAAATATACATTTTCCATTTTGTGAAATAAATATGTATATTTATATATAATATATTAAAATTCATAGATAATTTTTATTAGGGGAAAACTTATTTTATGTTGGGTGTATCGTCATTGCTATTTAATTATGAGGTATTGATATAATTCGCTTAATCTGGTTTTTATGAATATCAATGCTTCTTTATATTTAAGTCTTTTCGCTTAGAAAGAAACTTCCATAAAGTGTATTCTCCAACTTCCCCCTCCGAAAAAAAATAGAAATTTACAAGTTTATATTATTTGATACATTAAATGAGACTTGATTAACTAATTTTGATAATAACTAAAATTTACAATAAAAATTTTTCATATATCATTCTGTTTACATTGGCTAGTTTTCATTTACATAAATTCACCTGAAAATTAATGTCGAACATAGTTAGAAGTTTCCACTAATAAATTTTGATCACATTGTTATATAATTGCCAAAATAGTAAATGACATCAGTTGAAATTGCGTTGCCCAAAGTAGTCCAGTGGCTGAGTGCGCAGCTATGGTGCTGGAGGCCTGAGGTTTGAATCCGCTGGATGCCTTATTCTAGTTCCTGCTTTCAGAAGAGAAGCGACACAGTGGCGGTTATATAAAGTATCATTCTTCGGTAATCAGGGTATTTGGTGGAACAGCAATGTAATTGTCTACTGCATTTTGTTTTAAGACAAAAATACACAGCATTTACAGAAAGAATAAACCGTGTAACCTAAAGACAAATATGATGCATATACTAATATTTACTAGAAGTCGTTTAAGAATAATGATACAGATTTGCTGCCAATATTTATATGTAGTAGTAAATATATTTTTATGTATAAATATTTATAATAATAGTGATAATATTATTTTAAAATTCAGATCCTCACCTAATAATTTTGAAAAGAATGGCTTAAAATAAAAAAGCCCATTAAATTCATTCAAAAAAATATGTCATGAGTTTTTAGTCTACAATCACTCATGATCTAGGATTTTTTATGTTTTATAGTTCTTCTCCGTTTTATATTCTTGCTGACTGTTTTTTATGATACTTGAGTGAGAAATATATTTTAGTCAACCGAAAATAAAATAAATGGAATCTTCCTTCTAAAATATTTAGTTTAGAAAATTCTTATACTGGACTGGGATGGTTTCTGGGTTTTCCTCATTGAGTAACTATAATAATTACTCAAAAGAGCAAAATGAGGAAACTGCTTTAAATTTTCCAGGCATAATCTGTTTTGATAATAAACAATAAATGTAGCCCAAATTTCCTAAATGCTTTCATGACATATTATTTAAGAAAAACTCAAAAAATGGAAATAAAAATAAAAGTCTTTTATACAAAAGTATTTTTAAAATTATTTGGACCACTTCCTTAATGTTAGTTTTTGTAAGCAACTATAAAGAAATTATATTTTTATTATATTTATCTCTGATTTTAAGTGACAAATATATACACAACAGATGTTATTATTTAAATATTACAAGAAGAAAAATATTATTATTTTTATGATTAATGTAATTATGATATCAGTTTAATTACTACGAATTAAGTCTCTTCCCTGTAAATGACAAGTGCCTTTTTTATTACATCTATTTTTAGATATTTTTCACATGGAAAAATTTTATGCTATGGACTATGTAAGACAAGTACGCCCAATTATTAAAAATTTCCTTTTAAATCTCTGTTTTAAATAAATAAACTAAAAATCAAAAATATTTTTTAATTTGTATTTTTAATGAAAACAACTTGAGCTGTGAATTATATTATATAAATTTTGAATCATTTATGCTTTTTTTGATAAAAACTATATCGCTGTTATAAGTTAAATAAAATATTCAATTTTTAGTCTTTAGTTATTTGATACTAATATCAATTTAATTTTAATGTATTATATTAATATATATAAACATTAAATTTCTTACCCTTTCTTTATACATCTGCAAATTGGCTGTTCAACCCTGTTCTTTTATTCCCCATTTTTATAACGTGGGAAATCACTTTAAAGAGTCAATTTTTTTTTTCATATAGATCATGAGGGTCTACAGCGAGCACTATCGAGAGCAACTACTGTTCCTCATTTGCATGTCGCGATGGAGAATATCCAAAATTAGCACTTTCGACTGTCGATATAATGTCCTTGTCACAATATCTATCTGGCTTACTCATTTTTAAAGCAGTGACTGTAATTCCAGAAATCAAGGGAGTCAAATTATTGTTCTCTTTCACGTTATTGATAAATGAATTTTGCCGCTGGACCAAATAGTTTAATGATAACATAAGGAAATGGATTAATTCATCTTGTCCTGTATAAATTTTTATTAGTTAAGTATATCAAACAATAAACGAAACCAATAGAAAAATTTAATAAAGAATTTAAAAATTACAATGATGATTTTTTAAAAAATTCTTTAAACTAAAAAAAAAAAAAAAAATGTTAATTTTTAAAAATTGAAGAAATGTGATTAAATGGAGAAACGTTTTTATTATTCACCGGAAATGTTTATTCTTCTAGCAGGATGTCCTATTTCTGCGTTTCTACTATTTCTATTTTTTTTTTTTTTTTGTAGTTTTTTGTAGATCCCTTATGATATGGTAAAATTATTATTAGGCAATTTAATAAGCATAATTGTTGTATATATAAATTATAAGCTCTTTTAAATGGGAATTAAAATTTTTATTTCCATAAACACAAGTTTAGATAAAAAAATTATCCAGGCCTTTGTTTTAAAGAATTCTGGACAAAATTTTACCAATATTTACTATCAGCGTTAAAAATCTCTTTAAATAAAATAATAATTTCATTTATTGTTTGATATAACTAATAAAAATTTATCAGGACATGATGAATTAATCCATTTCCTTTTATTATCATGAAACTATGTTAGTTTTGTTTGTATTTCTTATGGGAACAGTTTTTGAAATTACCGTCAAAGCAAATAATATAATCAAAATACAATATTAATTTTATAAATTCTATTCTCCCTTGTGATTTGTTCATCAGAATGGTTTTTTCTTGTGAGAAGAGGATTCCGTAATCTGATAAAAATGAGTTAGGAAATGTAAAAACTCCATTCATCGCTTTAATGACATTCCTTTGTTTTAAAAAAATGCATCTTCTGCAGCTATAGACAGTGTGAGAGAGTTGTGCAGTCATGCGTGCAACTGCTGTTTTGATTGGCTGGGTTAGTAGTGGTAATGCAAGATTGTCACGAACACCTCTATTGTTAATTGTGTGTTTAAAAAATGAGGTCAGTGAAGCTCCTTGCAGATGATAGCGACTGTGCAGTAAAAAGCAAACGTAAGAAGCCGTTAAATTAGATCGTTCTGATGGATTACAGATCGTTTCCTATTATATTGACAGCTGTAGAAATGTGTTAATCCGTAATTATTACTTTTGAATTTTCCTTTAAAATTTACTTTCTTTTTTGTTATGAGGAATTTAGAAAGTAGAAAATGGGGTAATTTTACCTAAAGGAAGTTTTTGTTTTATGAAAATGTAATGATTAAGGTTAAAATCATGAGACAAATTAAATTTAAATTACGTTAATCGTGCCTTATTGCTGTTGTCTTTGAATACTGGCCATTTTTTCTAATTCATTCACCACTAAACGCCCAGATATGTAGAACATTCAGCATGAGCCGCGGGGCCTCCTATAATGTACCGACATTTTGCCATTACGATTTTGAATAATTACCACCACGGTTGGCATCTGGAGATTCACTTCCTCCTCTTACCCAATGGAAGTAATTTCTAGCCTGCTTATTTATTGTAACTATTCCTTGTACAGAAATATTCGGTTTCTTTTATCGGGTTTTGGACCTGGATACCCTATTCCATTACATCTTTTCAGATCTTGAGGACCGAATGGCTCAGTGTCTAGCACTCTGGCGCTCGGGGGCACAGGTTTCGGGTTCGAGTTCCGTCTGTGCCATAGATATTTGTAGTGGTTCGGAATCCACTTTAAGCTGTACGTTCCGTCTCATATGACTGTGCTTCACGGGGCGCACTACAGTCATATGAGTGCGGTGAAGCTCACACTTCTCATCCACATCATTCCCAAACTGTATAGGGACAGCTCAGCTCTAGGCACAATGATGTGTAGTGGTGTAGTAGCCTCTTCAGCCCACTTTGTTTTATTAAGAAAAGTAAAAACAGATAGTTAATCAAATACATTACAAACCAATTTATACATTTATTTTTATTATTATTAATATTTTTGCCAGATTAGTTTCAGTATTCGATTTCCACTTATGGCCCAGTGGCAGATTATTCTAATTTGTAAAGATTACGCTATATAGATTCCCCTAGTGATGTGCATATACAGACTACTTTGAAAAGCGGATACATTTATACAAAGATGGTTTCTCTATGACATATCATCATTTGAATTGTCTAATATGAGTTACATGCAAATATGCGGTTTCTATTCATATCCTCACACTAATTTTCTCCTCGTCATTCTAGAGTTGACATTAACTTAACAAAGGTGTCTATCATCACACAGATGTTAATAACTTAGTAAGTTCTTAGATAAGTGCTAAAAGTGTAAATGTCCCCCAAATGAAATAAGCCTTTAAATATTTATCTGTCTATACCTTTTGATACTTTATTTTCATTCCAGTTGATACTTTTAAATAAGTTTGATAAACCTATCTCAATCAATTAAACTAAATATAATAAAGTTTTTATATGCAAATAAATTTTATAATTATCATTGAATAAAAAATAAACGATTTTTTTATACAAAACGATGATTTGTTTTCGTATGAATTTATTTTTTAAATTATTGATTCTTTAAAATTGTGCCTGCTATAGAAAAGTATTGTAAAATGGCATTGATACGGATATAAAAAAATTAAACCTATATTTTTGTTTTGCTGTAGCAAATTAATTTTATTTGAATTCATTATGTCATATTTTAGATGAGTAGTGTTAACTTATATAATATTTGTGAAGTTTTAAGATTATTAGAGATTGTTCATTCAATTTTGATAAATTTTTATGTAAATATGCTACGTAACATTCAAATTTAATGATAGATATAATAAATTCTTTAAAATTGTTATATAAAATTTTCACAAAAATTCTAATCAAACCTATTTGTTTAAAGAACAAATAATTTTGGAATTTTGTAAAATCTTTCTTTTGTTTCATTTTTATTAAAAAATAAATTTAGTATTATAATTTTAATTTACCATAAATATTTTACGAAATGTTGCAGTTAACAAAGTTAATGTTAAATGTTAAAAGTTAAACAAAGCTGCTAATTTGACTAACATTAGCCTGTGAAAAATTTACTTTAAAAAATGCATCACGTGATTTTGCAACTAGTAATCTAAAGACTAGATATAACAGCAAGGTTACTTAATTATCCGAAGTCTAGGTAAATTTACATCACATATCACCTTGATTGTAGTATTTGATGCAAAAGAAAAAATATGGATGTTAAAGTCACGAGAAAAAAAAAATCTCAATATTTACAACTTAACAGCATCTTCAAATATAAGAATGATTTATGATACAATTTTCTGACAATATTTTATGAAAAAAATTACGTAATTGCTTTTGATTAACAGTTTCTCCATGTAATCAACATATTTTGGAAGAAATTGAGGTCAGGGATGCAATTTTAGTCGTATAATTTTTTTACAGGGTAAATATGATTAATGGTTGAGCAATATTTTAATATAAGAATCTTAGAAGAAATTCTTTTAATTTTCATTTAATGAAAAAAAAAAATATTTATTTTTGTTAAATAATAGGTCAGTGCCAAATGAGTAATTGTTTATGTTATATTGTGGCGGAAGGTTATTTAAATTTATTCATTGCCTTACCATTGGAACATGAAGAACTGTAAATAACGTATTCATACCATACTCATTGATATAATATGTTTTCCAGTTTAAATACAATTAATTTTTATAAGTACTTGTTTGAATGAAATGGAAAAATAGAAATTGAAAATAAGAGATATACTAGTGTGAAATTAACAAATTTAACTAGTATCTTAAAACAAATATCCAATGAAATTCTTTTAAAGAAACCATTAATCAATGATTAAACGAAATTTATTTAACTAATTCGTTATTGTATTATATTTAAAAGAATATATAATTTAAAGTATTATTTAATATATTAAGTTAATTAATAGGTAAATGATTTTAAAGATATATAAACAGAAATTACTCAATCTATAAGTTATTGATTTCTTTTTTTTTTGTCTCAGTGGATTCTTAAAATATTTTGGTTTCATTTTGACAAATTAAACTGATTAAACATTTACAATTATATTATTCAGTGTTTTAGGTTGTACTGGACGAGAAACTTGTAGCAAGTTTTCTATCCATCTCTACTATATAATGAGATGGATCAAAATTGTAACAATTTGTTTGTATTATATATTTATTATTGTTCCTTATATAGAAATTTATATTTAAATAATTTTCATTCAATTGGAGATCATGGGATTTAATTTTATTTGAAAAGGACAATGTTATTATTTATTCTAATTTCATCACATTTTTTTTTTATTTTATCTATTAGTATAAATATAAAAAAGTAAAATATTTTACAATAAATAAATAATTTCATTTTTTTTTTATAATGACTTCAATAAAAAATAAATAACAATAATTGGTCAAATCACAAAATAGGGACCGTTGAAATTTGGTGATTTTTATTTCGAGTCAATTGAACCACAAGTCAAATGTGGTAACCCGATTTTTTGTACTGTTTTCAATTCACTTCACTTACAATCACAACATTTTGGCGGACTTTGGCGAAAACATTTCTGCGATTTTCCTAATAATTTATACATATTTTTATATCTTGACGTGATATCTTGTATATCGTTAAAAAAGCTGTCCACTTTATAAGTCACCTTATGGTCATTTAATGTGGTTTAAGTCATTTATGTCAATTCTTTTATCAACCTTTCCGACTCTACAATATTTCTTGGTGCCAAAATGTAGCATCATACAATGAAATTCATTCATAATTCCTTCAAGAAAGTTCTTCATCTTTAAAAACTTCAATTTTTAACTCAAAAACAATATAATTATAATATAGTTCATTATAATATAATTACAAAAATAATAAACGAATTCTATAACTTTGTGATATCAGCTTGAGATTACTTTTTCAGCATCGTCATTCTTATTATTATTATTTGATTTTTTTAAATTTTCACTTTTATTTATTTGAAGAATTTTCAGTACATTATTAAACTGTAAACAATTTTCTAAAAAAAATTAATATTGAATAAAATTATATTTGAAAAAATTTATAACAATCTATGCAAAAAAAAAAAAATCTGAGTATTTCATTTTTATAACATAAAATGAAATACACGTTGTTATTAATTGAATTTTTGCGCCATTACGTTATAATAAATAAGACTCAACAGAATAAAGACCAATAATTTCGAAAACAAGTTTCACGAATAAATAACACGAGAAGGAAAACCTATTTCAAAATATGTTACTATCATCCCGTATTTATTCTAAAAGGGGGAAAAAAAGTTAACTATAAATCTGTCACTCTTCGCATTGAGCGGAAAAACTATTTTTAAACCAAGTCTGCGCCTCGCTGGCTGACTTTTCAAGGTGAACTGTGTCACATCGGTTCCCGCGCCAAAGGAAATCACCTGCATATGATAATGGAATAATCGGAAGTTATTACTCGTTGCGCTGTATTGCATGTACATGCTGGCGCGGAATGTTACGAATGAGCAAATCGGTTGTATTTTTAAAACAAATGGCATTTTAGAACAACCCTGCCCAACTGAACGAACACTCCCAATGTTTCAAAGTTAAAAGGTCAGAATCCAAAGTGTTCTAAAAAAAAAAAGAGGTGGAGTGAAATTTCAATCAAATCTTTCTTGTTTGATGTGAAAACTAGTAAAAAAAAGAGGTTGAAAGGTTATTCCGGTATTGCTGCTTTGGTATCCTCATCACGTTATGACAGTTTGACCTTGAACTTTTCCTACTTCTCTGTAGTACTGGTCCCATGTCTATCAAATGAATTTCTAAATCATGTAAAAAAAAGAAAGTATAATAGATTGTTTTAATGCAGGGATACGTAGATTAGTGTTGCCCTTATTTACCATTGACTTACCTTACGGTGTTGCCCTTACTGCCCTTACGTGCTCATTGCATACTTACTCTAATATTTCATTGCGGCCTGGTGGCTAGCTGTCTGGCCTTTAGTATCACCGGCTTCAGGTTTGAATCCTGACAGTGGCATTGATGTTTGTGAGTGGTTCGAAATTCACTTTAAACTGTAGGTCCCGGTCTGTTTAACCCTCGTGTGTACAAGATGACCGTAGAGTGACAAACCAAAATAAATTAATATTACATGTAATAAAAAACAGTACAATATCATAACAAAATAAAGGCAAAAGTTGATGCATAATAATACACCGGTTTAATAATTGTTTTGAGGCCTGATGACCGAGTGACTTGCACTCGTGTCACAAGTTTCAGGTTCGTGTCCAGACCGTGCCATGGATGTTTGCAGTGGTTCGGAATCCAATTTAAACCGTAAGTCCCGGTCTAATATGACTGCAGAGCTTTGGGCATTGGACTGGCAGTCCTACTCCGTAAAAAGAAAACATCTCCTTTCTCGAAATCTGCCAGTAAGCAGACGGCCTTGGGCCACCGTAGGCTACTGCGCCGATAATGATAATGATGAATAAGTGTTTTGTAATCTATTCAATTTTTTGCATTAACCAAGAGCAAAAGTGAAAATGTTTTTATTTAGCTAATTTTTGAAGATCATTAGGCATGATCTTCAAAAATAAAAATTTGTGTTAATCAAAGAGTTTTTATGCATTTTAATTTGTTATTTAGCAATTGCCTCTTGTATTTCATTAAGTTTAATTTTAAAATAGAATATGTATTGAGCAGGAATAAATACGGAGATAAAATTCTGCATTTATGGTAATATTTTATTGATAAAGCTTGTGTGTAATAAAATAGAAAACTTTGAATAATCCTGTAAGCCCGAGAACGTACGATCGTATGGGGGAGGCATTTTTGAAATATTTTCATGGAAAAGCTTAACCGGCACGATCATGCTTGGGGAGGGGGAAGGACATAGATTATTTTAATCATTATTTATCATTGGAGTCAATCTCTACTAAAATTTAAAAAAGTAAAACTTATATATATATATATATATATACAAATAAAATTTAGGTCCTAAAGAAATAAAATACTTTTAATATTGGAATGTTTACTTTTTATAAAATTTAAGCGGAATCCTATTCTCTGTTTTAATCTTTTATCAAACTCGGAAAATCTTTTAAAAATTCTCCAATTATGTGTTTTAAGTAGAATGGACATTTGATGAAGTGGGCCATAAGAATTGCATTGGCTTTGGTACGTGCATCTTTTGATTTACTGAATTAAATTATCACAATCTATAAAAACTTAAAAGTTAAGAAATTACACATCCTTTTGATTCATCAAAAGTTAGATATAAATAAATACTACAGTCGATTAAATAATAAAAGCGAAAGGAATCGAACATTATTATATAATTTTCATGTCCAACAGTTTTTACTTTAATGTTATTTTCAATTCTTTGATAGCCTAAAACGATAAAGTCAATTAATTAATTAACTAAGTTAATTAATTATTTATTATTCTTGTTCATCTAACATGGATAACAATTTTTTAAAAAAGAAACCACTACTTTCCAATTAATTCAGAAAAAATAAAAAGGACATTTTGAAAAAACAAGTTAACAAATATCAATAAGAAAACAAATGTTATTTTGTTACATGTGATTTATAATATGAAATAGGCAGTTTTAGATAAAAGAGTTCTTTCATTATTAAACATGTGAACTGTTCATTTATCCTATGCAATTTTATTCATCGTTATCTGTTTTTTCCTTTTCCGTCAGCGCTTCCATTTTTAATCTTAAAATTATTAAAATGCCTGTATTAAGAAAAGTTAGTTACGAGTTAAGGTATAACGTAAAATGCAAAGGATTTCCATTTTTCTTATTATTAACATACTACAAGAAATTGATTGTTTATGTATTTTTATTTTAGCTTAAATTTTAATAATTGTACTAAAATTGTATTATTCCTCTTATCAAGAATCTTTTATATGCCACGGTCAATAAATTATCATTGGTTATCAATAATTTATCATTGGTTATCAATAATGTATCATTGGTTATCGATAAATTATCTTTGGTCATCAATAAATTATCATTGGTTATCCATAAACTATCACGGTCAATAAATCATCATAAATAAATTATCTTCAAATTCTAAAGAGTATTTATTTATATAAATATTCTTCAATTTAAACTTAAAAAAAAAAAAAAAAAAAAGGAAGGCTTATTTTTAAAAAGTTTTAAAAAATTAACCTTCAAAGACGAGTCTATTTTTAATGCCTTGATAGAAACCTTAAACAATCGAAAAGTTTTCATGTTCTTTAAATTTTTTAGTGATGTAAAAATCCACACAATCGAATACCTTATTAAACAAAGGCAATTCAAAAGCCGTTCATTCAGAAAATGATCTAAAGATGGTTGGTATGGAGGCGAAGGTAAGAAATAGAATAACAATAGTTGAATTGAAAAAAAAAATTAAAAATTTGCAATCCAATACATGATTAGTAACCAAAAGAAGTAAAAAAAAAAATGCATTGTTCTGTTTGGAGGACAAGTTATGGGACTGCGTTACCTTAAGTGCGTGGTTCAGTCTGTTGATGAAACAAAAGTTGCGCAATATTTCTGATGTATCGCCATAAATAAGGATTGAGGTATGTTTGCAGTGAAACCGGTGATGAGTAATAAATAAATATGAGTAATACTGTAAACGTGTATTTTTATAGAGAATTAGAAGGTTTTCAAGCGCATTTTATGATATGAAAGGAATATCGATTATCATTATAACTATTTTATTTTTTTTTAAATGGATGCTCAAAAGTAGCAACTTTCAGTAGTAAACTTATGAATGGGGCTTAATAGCTGGAATGACTAGCTCTCGGTGCCGCAGGTTTCGGGTTCGAGTCCCGGCTGTGCCATAGATGTTTGTAGTGGTTTGAGACGGGACCTACGGTTTAATTCACTTTAAACCGTAGGTCCTGGTGTAATATGTCTGTTGGGTATAAGGCTGACAATAAAATCTACCCCATAAAAAGACAAAACATCTGCTTTCCAGAAATCTTCTAGTATTCATGAGGCCTTAACCCACCATGGGGCTGTTGCGCTAATACAGATAATTATGAATAAAAAAATTTTTAAAGTTAATATTCATTTGTAATAAAAGTTGTTAGTTAATAATAAATTTCTTATTCATTAATTTTTATTTAAGCAAATTTTACTTACTAAATAATTTACATATTTCCTAAATAAGAAGAAGTAAAATAAAGCTATTGTTTTCTTCTTTTTTCTGTTATGTGCACCAATTTAAAACAAATTCTGTTACTTTTATTTATAAGAAAGAACTAAGAATTTATTAAAACTACTCATGTTGATAAAATTATCCAATTATTACTGATTTTCGTAATCTAAAGTCTAAAAAAAAAACACTTGAGTTTAAAGGAAGAACGTGTATACCAAACCTCTGAAATAGATTTTAGAACAGATATTTAAAAGTGTCATAAACTATTATGTCTAGAGAAAATAATTTTTTAAAATACAATAACAAAAAACCTGTCAGCTATAAATCACTCTTAAAAACACTATTGATGGCAATAGTTTTGAAAATAATATGCGTTTTACATCGAAGAATATTTTTTTCTTCAGTAATATTATATAAAGTATATAGTGTAGCTAGTAATTTAAAAAGTTCAAAATTCAAACTGATGCCTATTCCTCTAAGATTAATTAAGCATTTCAAGACAGATTAATTTATAATAATTCTGATATTTGTCAATTTTTGCATTAATTAAATATTCTTAAGTTGATTAAAAATTTCTTTAACAAAATGTTTCTAAATTATATATTCTAATTATATTATAAATGTTTTTAAATTATATAAGTTTGAATTAAACAAAGCAGAGAATTAATACAGATAAAAAAATAATATTTAGGATGAACTGACCAGGGGGATAACGAAGTTTGTTTCTAAATTAAAGAGTGGTTAGAAATACAAGTCATGATACGTGCTTGAGATCGGTATGATAAATCTGTTGTCCAGAATGTCAGTCCGTTGGGCTCGAGGAGGAAGATATGAACCCCAAATGCCACCATTGAGTTGCAATAGGGAATTAACCCTGCATCGCTGCCTCTCCATTAATTAAACATTCATAATTTGATTACAAATCTCTTCGTTAAAATGTTCTTTTATCTTATAAACTTATATGTTCTTAAACGAATATTTTTTGTTTTGCGGGCAAATAATTGAATGTGAACTAGATATTCGAAAACAACAGCTAAATTAGATGGAAAAAGAATGATTGATGTATTTAATCTTTACATCTCCACTAAATGTATTTAAATTTGATTATATTTCTTTTTTAATTAGGTGAATAAATAATTTTTTAAAAATAATCTTGTGACTTTTTAATAGTTAAGAGTTCTATGTATAATTTTTATACAAAACAATGTGTCTTAATAATGAAACCTTTTGCTGGAATGGTTTGCTATAAGATTTTCTAAAATTAAAATACACTACAAGGATATCAATTTCTTTTTAAATTATTTTTAACACGGAATAAAAGAAAAAAAGAAATCTTTATTGCTTACAAAGAATGTAATATAATCACTTATGTATCGAATGTAATTTTTTTAAACTTTTGAAATTATATAATAAAAGATTTATGAAATACTTTTTGATTCATTGCAGATTATTTTCATATTGCTTTTCTACAATATTGCAGCATCTGCATTTCAGTTTTCAAATAATATTTATGAGCTTAATTAATTAATATTTGGTTTGTCTCTTACAGCAAGACGGAAATTTCGTGGTGGAAGCTTTGTTCTCGGCCGTTGAAGAAGGCAATATCGCTGGATTGGAAGAATTGTTTACCATCTCCCACATTGATCCCAATTATTGCAACAAAGTAAGTTGTCACTGTATATTTATTTGTACTTTTATTTGCTGTAATAATATTGTTATTCTCTGGAGCTCGGTGCCACAGGTTTCGAGTTCGAATCTCGGCGGTGCTGGATATTTGTAGTAGTTCAGAATCCACTTTAAACTGTAGGTCTCGGTCTAATATGACCGTAGAGCTTTTGTATGACAAACCCTATCCTCTAAAAAGAAACTATCCCCTGTCTTTTATTAAGAAAAACACTTTTTGGAAGAAATTTCAGGAAACAGTTCTGTAATTCAATAAAAATAACTTTTGGTGAATTAAACGAACATTTTTGGAACTGTGAACGAACGGTGAATCAAATAACGAACATTTTTGCGGTGCATAGAATGTCTAGATCAGCATTATTCAGAGTAGCAGTCCATATAATGGAGCAAATCCAGCATTACTCAGGATACACCTCATGACCCAACACCCCTTCAAGAATGGCATTTGGGAATTCATACCCTTCCATCTTATCTTCAAATAAAAAAATATTCAATTCTATAAATTTGTTGTACTGTTCACGACATAAGGGATCAGAGGACTGAGTGACTAGCGCTCGGTGCCAAAGGCTTTTGTCTCGAGTCCCGTCGCCTCCATGGATGCTTGTAATGGTTCGGAATCCACCTTAGACAGTAGGTTCCAGTCTAATCTGACTATTACTACTACACCGCACCACATCACTGAGCCTAGAGCTGAGGTACTCCTTTACAGTTTGGGAATGATGTGGGTCAGAAGTCTGATTGGGCTCTGTGACGCTCTACAGTCATATGTGATAGGGACCTACGGCTTAAAGTGGATTCCGAACACCTACAAACATCCATGGTACCACCGGGACTTGAACCCGAGACCTGTGGCACCCTAGGCACTCGATCATTCAGGCCCCGGTCTAATATGACTGTAGAGCATTGGGCGTAGGACTGATAAGCCTACCCCGTAAAAGAAAACATCTCCTCTCTCGAAATCTGCCAGTAGCAAACGGCCCACCATACGTCTGTTGCGCCAATGAAAAAAAAAAAGATTTTTGACATAGATACTAGAACTTTCAGTTTAGCATCATTTCACATGTTTCGGACAAAATTCCTCAGTTCGGAGACTCAATGAATTTTCTACCAAGACTTTTTATTTGACATCATTTAATATTTAAAATTAAAACATTAATAGATACCATTTAATAATATTTAAACTATTTTCGTTTGAATATAAAAACCATTTTGTTTCTGCAGAATAATTTCGACTACTTGAATCCTTACATTATCTTGTTTATGCAGTTCATTTTGATTTTCATAGCAATTGGGGAATGTTAAACTAGATTAGGTTAAAAGCTGCATGGAATTAGCAACGGATTTATGACTTTCTCCATCTGATATGATACATTCCGAGCATGCTACCGTCAATGACGCTACTGTTCAAGCAGGATGCATATCTTTTAGGTTTCCCCCAAAAACAGGTTCTGCCTGGTTCTCAATGAAGATATTCTAACGACCTCCGATTTCACGCTTATCTCTTAAAGAATCTTCCTTTTTTTTCGTTTTATTTCCGGCATCAAAACCTTATTATTGCACCATTAGGTTGGAAGAATGATTGAAATGAAATAATAGTTGATGGCTTATTGTTTTCATTCGACCATTATATTAATTTCTTTCGCTGAGCTTCAAACAATTACAATTTATTTATATAGAATAATATGTGAACTCATGATGTTTAGAATATAACAGGACACTTAACAAGCACACTTTTCTTAGAATAATAATAAAAAAAAAGCATTGAACTATCGACAGTCAAATTCTATTCATCCTTCTCTATATTATTTATTCATCCTTCTCTATATTATTATATTTCTCTATATGTGTTATAATACCTAGCAGTTTTTTAAGTAAATCTAAATGATTAGAAAAAAGTGTTTTATTTCTATTTCTGAAGCAGAATTAAAATTTTTATTTTTTTACTCGTGAAGTTATGGGTATTGTTTGGAGAGAGAGGGTCCGTGGCTGCCTTGACCGCTTTCAGTTTAGAACATAATTTTAAATTTCATTCACGAGCTTTTTGTACATAATATATATATTAATTTCTTAGACGAGCTCTTTTATACGTATATATTTAATTTCTTTGACATGTTTTTTATGTATAATACTTGCTTATATTTTTCTTTGAAAAAGTTGCTGCGAATCAGTTTTACACAAAAGGGGAATTTAAGTTTTTAATCAGATATTAATTGGAAAATGACAGTTGTAGCAATAATATATATGTTTTAAACTATGCAAAGCGGCTAGTTAAAATAAAACTTCTAGTTAAAATAAACGTTTAATTATTAAATAATTTTATGGGTAAGCTGTATAACGGCCCAGCCGATTATTTTTTTATGTGTTTAATGATAAATACTTTTTAAATTTTAGTTCTTCATTGATTGATTTAAATTTTGTTGTAAAGTAAAATATAATTACCATGATTCCTGTATACTGACAATAATCCATAATAACGATATAGTATAATTAAAAACAGTTTTTTAAAAATTTCCAATCATTGTATAAAGCTATTAAAATGATTTATAGAAATTGATAAATGACATAGTTACTAACCGTTTATTAGATAGATAAACTATATATTTAAATAAAGCTATCATGAATAAATTTACTTCAACTAAAATTCAAATAGTTTTTATAAGGCACGGAATTGATTATTCTGGTTTCATATTTACATTTATTTAAGAAGCATTTTATTTTAAGAAGATTTATAGAAATTGATAAATGACATAGTTATTAACCGTTTATTATATATATAAACTATATATTTAAATAAAGCTATCATGAATAAATTTACTTCCAACTAAAATTCAAATTGTTTTTATAAGGCACGGAATTGATTATTTTGGTTTCATATTTATAATTTATTTTAAGAAGCTTAACGTAGGTTTTTAAACATTTCTGTTAAGTAATAATTTACTCTAAAGGAAATTTGTTCAAAATGACCTTGTCTTTTCTGTATTTTATTCATATTCGAGCATTTTTATATTTTTAGCATGGTGAAACAGCAGTCCACATTGCAGCAGGCTTAGGACATCTGAATGTAGTAAAATTTCTCCACTCTAAAAAAGCAAATATTCGTGCCCTTGACAGCGTAAGTTTGCGATTTTTACTTTCTCTTTGCTATGATTTACCTGAAGCAATAAATAATTTTAAAAAACTTATATATATTTTTTAAAAATTTCACTAAAATTTTGTTTTAGAATGAAAATAAACTAATCTTATCTAAATTTTATCTTATTTGAATGTGATTAAGTTTCTCCACTCTAAAAAAGCTAATATTTGTGTCCTTGAACAGCTTGAGTTTGTTATTTTTAGATTCTGTTTGTTATTCACTTGTAGCAATAACTAATATTGAATAATTTTTTAAAAAATTTCACTAAAATTTTATTTAAGAATGAAATTAAACTAATCTTATCTAAACTTTATTTTAATCTTATCTAATTGTGATTAAGTTTCTCCACTCTACTACTCAAATTATTTATTGCTGAAAGTATATTAAGCTTCTAAATATTGGCCTTTCTGCAATATTTAACAGTTTAAGTTTGCAATTTTTAGATAAAATTTGTTATTCACTTGCAGTAATAGATAATTTTGAACAAAAAAGTAAAAACTAATATACTTTTAATTTCACTAATATTTTATATTCAAAATTGGAAGTACCCTAATCTCATCTAAATCTTAATTTTTTTTTTTGTATAAGCTTTAACACTCTGATGTAAATTTTACTCGGAAATCTTTTCTATGAATATGATATATTTTGTATTTATTGCAGCATGGAGACAGTGCCATTTATTGGGCTGCCAGACAAGGGCACGAACAGATCATTCGTTACCTCTATGAAGAAGGTGTGTCTGTCGACATACAGAACAAGGTGCTGAAATATCTATTATTCAAATCATTCTGTTCGAAATATTTGTGGTTTTTGTGCTTATTGCTTTATGTGATAAAGAATTTTAATTTCGAGAATTAAAGTTAAAAAACACAATGGGAATTTTTATACCAGTTATTATTAGAAACAAGGAACATATCTTTTATAACTTTAGTTTTCTCTTAGTTTCGTTCACGAATTTAAAAACAAAAAATAAATAATAAGTAAGCAATTCATATACCGCTTAATGATTATTAATAATTTAACCCAATAAAATTTTAATTTAAAAATCAATACTATTTATGCAGTATAATTAGCAATTTTTGGTAAAATAAGGAAATTTCTTGAATATGAATAATGATATATCGAAATTAATTTTTGTTTCTATCGCACTATCACAATTTTTATAGCAATAAAAATTTCCGCGCTTTTCTTTTTTTTTAACTCACTAATTAACAAAATATTAGCAATTAGCCATAAAAGAAATTTCATGACCAGTTATTAGGGGCCTGATAGTCGAGTGACCAGCGCTCTGGCTCTCGGTACCATGGATGTTTGTAGTGGTTCGTATTCCACTTTAAACCGTAGGTCGCGGTCTAATATGACTGTTGGGCGTAGGGTTGTCAACCCTAAGACATAAAACATAAACATCTCCTGTCTCGAAATCTGTTATTAGGCAGACGGCTTGATTAATTTTAATTGATTGATTAATTTTGACGAGTGCGTCTTGATTGATTTTTGGGGGCCTGATGGCCGAGTGACTGGCGCTCGGTCGCACAGGTTTCGGATTCGAATCGCGGCGTTGTCATTGATAATTGTAGTGGTTCGAAATTCACTTTAAATCGCAGGTCCCAGTCTAATATGACTGATAGAACTGACTGATATATGAAAAATCCCCGTAAAAAGAAAACATCTCCTGTTAAGAAATCTGTTAGATCCAACATGGGGCTGTTGCGCCAAGGAGAATAACTAATTAGATAACATTTTCACTTGAAAAATTAATATTATTTAAGTAATCTAGCAATCATTTTTAAAGTAATGCATTTTTAGTATTTTGATTTAGAGAAACATTATATCTTTCAGATTTTGATTCTTTTTTTTTTTTTTTTAACTTTGTTTAACATTTCAAGTTCTCCATCATTTTATTTAATATATTTTTTTCATTCTGGAATAACCACAAAAATAAAGGTCTTTTAGGCATTTCTAGTGAAAGTTGAATATTTCTGCATGTCAACATAGTCATCGGTTAAGGACATAGTCATATTCATATTACTTCTCTTTCCGTCGGTCGCAATTTAGTTGTTTCGAGTAGAACAATGGGCTTGTTCAATGTCACATCTCATTACCTGACATCAACGGAACCGACATCAATGGGAGACAAAATATTACACGTGTTCATCCAATGACAACATTTCCGCATTTCAAATCAATCACATACTGCATTGTACAAATGATATATTGTAACAATAGTAATAGTATTTGAATAGCTATGCTTTCAATAGATGTACAGCAAGATATAGTTCTTTCGGAAATGTTAGATATGTTTAAATTTTGAATATTAATGTCGCATTTCTGTTATTGTCGCAAAAAGATAAAACTTTTTAAGAAAAGAAATATTTTAAAGTTACAAGGCTTTATTTAAACAACTACGTCAATTTGAGAAGATTATATCTCTGATCTCTCTAGATCAAGGGTCTCCAAACTACGGCCCGCGGGCCAAATCCGGCTCGCCAGTGTCATCAATCCGGCCCGCCACAGCGAATAGCTTATTGTTAATGTATTAAATTGGATAAAAAACACATGATGGCAATAACTCTGTTTTATTTACTTTGTAGGTAAAGCTTAATGACAATCATAATACGCAGAAAATATAACTTAAGCATAACAACTAACAAATAATTCAAATGAATCCCACTAACATTATAAACTAGTGAACATCCCGCGGTTACCCTCGGTAGTTATGTTGCGGTAAAGAGTATCGCATATGTATGTATATCGATGTTTGGAATGTATATATCCTGAATCGAACATATGATTTTTATCCAGAAAATCCCTCAGGAACGGAAAAGTTAAATTAAAGCGAATGAAACCATGGGGTATCAGCTTGCAAAAAAAAAAACACTAATGAGATTTATGTAATTGTGATTTTTCACTGACAATAGCTTGTAGTTAGCAAGCGTATGCTCGCTCAGAGCGCGTACTCGGCGACTGGTCTAGAAATTATAGATAACGGCAGAAAAATTAAAATGGTTTTGGCCTTGGTATTTACTGGAATAAACAGTATGGTTCTAAGGCTGGAAAGTTTGGAGACCCCTGCTCTAGATAGTTAGTTAAATCTTTCTAGAGAGTTAGTTAGATCTTTGTTGAGTGTTATTACTTATATACATAATGGCAATATGTATTTAAATAAGTAAGGTAATTTGTAATTTGGAGGCAAAAGATTTCTAATTGAATAATATTTTATTTTAAATAATTTTAAAAATTTTCATAATTGCTTTTAAGGTGCTATTAAGTTTAAAGTTATGGAGTTTTATTGCATTATTTTTTACAAACTAATTAATTCAAAAGATTAGTTTCCCGTTTTGGTAAAAGAAAATACAAAAATATTTATTTTTAAAAATTCTTTGTCTAATTATATATAATTAGTAAGTTTATAATATTAAAGGGATTAATAATTTAACAATTAATAGCGACTGATAAATAAGTATTCAATTAATAAAGTAAATTAATATTAAATAATTTAATAACAATAAATGAATAATAGCAAATAATTAAAAAATTAATACCAATTAAAATTGTTAATAAAGTGAAGTATTAATTTTTGAAAAAAAAAAATAAAGCTTTGCTTTTTTTAAATCAAATTATTGCTCGTTTTATTTGAAATATTTCAGTTATTTCCAAATCCATTAATGTGAATTATATATGTTGTATTTTTCAATAAAATAAAAGCCTGGATGAGGTAGAAAGTTTAAATATTATCCTTGAACAGAAAAGAGAAAAAGTAATAATAAGCGGAATCTTTATTATTGCGGACTTGTTTTAATCTCTTCATCTTCTCGACGGTTTTGAATTTCTTTACAGCTTGCTTGTGAATTCGTCCTTGAAATATGAATTCCTTTGTAAACTTAGTAGGATGTCCTTGGAGTCGTGTTCACATAGGTTACACTTCAAAACAATTTTTTTCTTTCATAGTTGGAGTAAAATAGCTCAGTGATTTTAATGCTCAAAAATCTACTACTTATAAATTAATAAATTGAATTTAAGTATTATATTACTTTAAGGTAAAAAAAAAAAAGTTATGACAATCCAGCATTATCCCAAATTTTCTTAGGACTTTCAAGTTCTTTTGGGAAAAAAATGCTGCATCTATTTTAACTTGTTTTTGATTTGCTAAAATAAATTCCCGTGTTTTTATTTTTAATTTATTTGAAACTGCTCTATTTTATAGTAGATGTTTTTCTTCTTAACATTGTTTTATAATTTATTAAACTGATTTTCAGTATATTATTTTAAGGTAAAAAAATAAAAGTTACAACAACCCAGCATTATCACAAATTTTCTTAAAACTTTCAAGTTTCTTTGGGAAAAAAAAAAAAAAAAAACGCCGTAGAGATATTAATTTGTTTTTGATTTGTTAAAATAAATTCCAATATTTTTTAAAAATTTATTTGGAACTGCTGTCTTTTATAGTAGATAAGTTTCTTCTTAAATTTTTTTATAATTTACTTTAAACCTCTAATGCTGCAAGACATTATTTTTTTCATTCTAAATAATATCGGCCATACTTTAAAGTGTTTGCTATAAAAGATTAGTTTTGATTTATGTATACTAGCATAAGCTTCGTGGGAGACTTTACGGTGTCTGAAAATTCCAGACCTTAATAATTTTTTTTTATATATCTGCTTAAATTTAAATAATCATTATCAAATTATTTAATTTTCGCACATTTGAAATACGTGTATAATATATAATTTGTAATTTTAGTAAACTTCTTTAAAAAACTATTTATTTTATTTTGTATTATTCCAAATATGAATGAAAGTTAAATTGGAAATCATTCTTCTACAGAATAAGAAACAAAATTTACAGATTTTATTGATTGAAAATTTACTTCTTTTTTTCAACATTCTTAGAGTTTTCTTTTTCCTAGATTGTACTCTTATTCTACGTAATACTTTTTTAAAATTATTTTTAAATATTTTATGTTTTTACAGATATTATAGATTGTAAATTTATTTTGAATATTATTAAAAAACACTTCTAATTTTTAAATAACTCATGCTATTTTTATTTTTAATTCTTAATTTATTAATAATAATAATAATAATAAATTGTAAAATGTCAGTGTTTTATTGTGATTAATTAAATATAATCTTTTTAAAGTTTATTTATAATGCGTATATAATCTTTTAAAATTTATTGATAATGCTCAAATCTCAACAATATTTTTCCTTTTTGTGATTGAATTTGTTTATAATAATTCTAATTTGCAGCGATATTTAATTGAATTTGAACATATTTTACAAAATGTATTTTGTGAAGTTTTTCTCTCCATCTAATTAAAAACTCCTTCTAAAATAACTTTTACGAATTAACTCTTTACTGAACAGTGAGGACGCACCTTAATTTTTTCATTCTTTTGTATTTAATTCAGCCCATGAGTCAACTGATGACTAAGCAACAAGATTGCAACAACCGAAGGTGTTTTTAACTAACACGAATCTTTTGTTGCAGGCCAAAGAAACTGCCCTCCACGTGGCTTCTAGGTATGGACACACGAACGCAGTGGCTCTTCTCTGCAGATGTTGCACAGACGTCAACCTACCAGATGAGGTCAGGAATTTTTCTTCTTCCCCCTCCCCCCTTTAATTAGTCCTCGTTTAAAACGAACGGGTTGTCCTGCCCTACAGTCCACGGCATTCCTCTTTCCGGTGACATAAGCAGCTATTTGAGAAATGCGCATGTTGTTGCTGATGTTGTTTGTTTTTAAGTTTCGAAAGACGGCTCATTTAAGCCTAGATCCACACAGACTTTTGTAGATTGAGTATTGCACGCATTTACTGTAATTGGGCGTAGGTTGCATACACACTAATCCCTTGAAAATTATTTAACATATATGATTTCATTTCTTTGTCTGTAATAAAATCTAGCACATAAATTGGAAAATCTGTTATTTTGTTTTACTTTTATACGAATTAACAGTTTTCAACCTGGAGCTTCCCCATTTTATCCCGTATATAGGCTATAACTTGCGAAACATCTTACACTACTTAAAAACTTGGAGATTGCCCATCTTAACCTGATTTCCTCCCTTTAATACCTTCAATTGAATGAGAGGGTGCGGATGCGTTTTCATGAGAATTTTATAGGTCCTAACGATCTGAGTAAAATGGTATTTTTATTTTTTTTATAACCTTTGTTTAAAAAAAGAAAATTCTAGAAGAAAGGAGATAAATTAAGTTTTTGTGTCAAATGGACCATATACCGTATTTTTACAACCATTTTATACCATATTTTTACATTAGTTATACTAAGCTTTTAATACAATTTTTTTGAGTGTGAAAACTTAAAATATTGTGTATTTATAAGCGTTAGTCTTAAATTTTTAATTGAAATTAATTATTTTTTTTACTTGATGCTGAATTTTTTTTTCTAAAATTACAAAAATCTATTTTTGAACTTTCTAATTATTAAATTTGTTGTCCCTTTTATCCTTATTGTATCACTTCTTTTCAGATTATATAGTGGTTAACTCACCTATAATAAAATATCATTAAAAAGAAAAATAATTTAGTGGATGCTACTGAACGAATTGAAAAAAATTCAGTAATTAGTTTGATTTTTGCAATAAACAAGCTAAAAAATGATGTGTCAAATGATTTTTATTAATTGATTTCTTTTTTTGGATATTCATGTCATAAAAGGTTTGTTTAGAAATATTTGTTGATCCAAATAAGGCCAAGCATTTTAGTTAATTATTTAGCAATAATCACAAAAAATTGTTTAGCGAAATTTTTAAATACATATATTTTTTTGGCAATAACTATCGTAGAAATAAAAAAAATTATCTTTAATACAAGCTAGCAGCTATTGACACAGAAAACGATCTTCTATTCTACAGTTTGTAATATTTAAATGCTTATTTTTTAACGATGTAACGCTGGATATCTTCAATTTTTTTTTAATCTTTCGTAAAAATATGAAAATGTTCCATAAGAATTTCCATTTATATTTTTGGTGTGAAATTGACGTATTATGATGTAGGCTGCAAGAAAATCATATGACCCGCAGGCCGCGGTCTGTGTATCCTTAATTTATTGTTAGGTTTTCGTTAGTAAATAAAACAAAAGACAAAGAAAAGATAATATAATTATAAAACCACGGAAAGTAATACAAAACTTTCTATTAAGCATCTCTGAATTTTAAAAGGTTTTTTTAAAAAATGACTTTAAAAATTTTTTTTTACTAAAATATAAAAAGAAGTAGAAGCAGATATAAATTGTTAATATAATAAGCAGAAATTTTTAAACAAATCAAATATTTAAAAAGTTGGATTTTCTTAATACAACTCATTAAATTATGATTTTTCTATAATTATCAAAGTTTTAATTTGATTCCTGAAAAATTGCTTATTAAAATAGCTGCAATCTAATGAACTATTTTTTTCTCTCTCAATCTTCAGTTTATAGAATATTTCAAATTTTCAAATATTATGTTGAATATTAAAGTGTTAAGTGAATAAATGCTTTGATTTTTATAATATGCTTTTTTTAACACATAGCAATAGACTTTTTAATATATAATATTTATATTTATTTATTTTAGCATGGTGAGACGGCATTACACATAGGAGTGTGGCATGGGTTTCCTAAAATTGTCGATACCTTGTGCAATTTCGGGGCAAAAACGAATCTCAGGAATAAAGTAAATACTTTTTTTCTAAATAATCTTGCTATTATAATTGTACCTAATAATGCTAAATATTTTTTTAAAATTTCATTGAATTTTTAAAAATTTTCCTTAATTTTTATCCATTTATGATTGAGTGGTACCACCTAAAGAACATGCTCATATATATATTTTTTGTTCCTCTGTGTTTATTATGTTAATTTTTATAAAAAATTTGTTTTATTAATTTATTATTTATTAATTACCTTCAATTAAATAGTAATTCTAACAAATCTTTTATTATCCAGAAAATATATAGATATGTTTTTGGGAGAGGGGTTTTTCATGTCTTTAATCGTTTTCAATTTTGGTTTAAATTTCTTTCACGAGATATTTCAAGAAAAATATTATTATTATTATTTTTTTTGTGTGTTTCGTTCTTACTTTAAATTTTATTATTAACCTGTATATCGTTCCCATCCGATTACATTTTTCATAAATTTTATTTAGAAATTTTTATGTGACGGTTTTCGTAGCTGAAAAGCTTATAAGGCTTTTATAGCTGATGTATTTTACTGATTTTTTCTATATTACATAAATTTGTTATAAGAATTTTTACAGCATTTTGATAAAATTCAAACTCAGAAGTAATAAAACTTTCGTAATTATTTAAAATTACGTGAACTATTAACGATACATAAAAACAAATTAAAAGACTCTAATTAGATATATTTTTGTAATAAATTAAAGATTATTAATTTTAAAACTAAATTAAATTAACGAACTAAAGAATTTTATTTATTTCTTCTCTCTATGTTTATAAACAATTTTATTTTCATTTTAATTTGTATAATTTTGGTTTGATATAACGACGAATGTAGAAAAAATAATAAGAAAGAAAAAAAAATAATATTATGATGGGGCGATATACAGTTAACCCGGTGCACAGGTAAATTTAAAAAAAAAAAAAAGCGCATAACAGCAGTCTTACGAAATAAAAAAACTATAGAATCTCAAATGATTTTCCTTTCTTGAAAAATCTCATTTTCATTTTGAAATAAAAATATCTTTTCTTTCACTAGATGATCTTTTAAAACTATTCCACATTAATTTTTTTCTGGATAATTTTTTTTACTAAATTATTTAATAATTACTCAAATGATTTGTAAATTAATAATCTATATAATAAAGCTTGTGAATTAAATTAAAAAAACTCATTAAAGAAATATAAATAAAACTGAAAGTGGTCAATGACACGAGAAATCATTCTACTCAAAAAATACCTATATATTTTATGAATAAAATTTTTTTCATACATTCTATTCAATCAATTTTTAAAAAACAGAGTACATTGTCTTTTGAATTTTTGCGCGTGTGATTTGCGCCAACTTCCTTCTAATAAAGTTTATTAACCCTCTATTTATTTTGATTAATGGTTATTTGACGGTAAATATTTTTCAAATACAATGAATCGAATGGAAGACAGAGAAACAGGATTCAATAAGAGGAAAACAATGGAAAATTGTAAAATGTGTTTACTTAATACAAAGGAATCTTCAGATGTTTTCTTCTATTTTTTTTCTTTATATATAGTATTTTTTTAATTTTTAAAGGGAAAAGAGTTTTAAATGTGAGAAATGATTAAACTTTTGTTTTATTTTGTATAAACAAATATCCCATGCATCGTAATTATATATATATATATATTAAACTATTACATCAAATTTCCTCATATTATAAATGTTAAATATTTAGGGCATATCGGCTCTTTAAATGTTTTAATTACAGTAACGTGTGCTATATACGCTACTTTTAATAGTAGTTTGAGAATTTTTTATTTCCTTTTTTTTTTAAAGATAATCATTTACACATTTTAATTTTAAGACATTGCCGAGAAAATTTTATGATGCTAAGTAAAATGACATAAACAAGGTTTTAATTAATTGATAGTTAATTTACGTAAATGTTGAAAAGGTTTTTGTTTTCATTGTTGAGAGATTATGTAATAAAATATCATTGAGCATATTTCTTCTGAATAATTTAATTAAAATCTAACTCTCTTGCATATGTATCGGCATCATTAAATAATTTAATAATCGATTATTAAATAATTCAATGCAAATTTTTCATTCATCATTCCATCTAATAATATAAACCTAAATGCTAATTATTTACAAAATTAATGATACTTGCTGTATATTTCTACAAAAAGTTATTTGATGATTTTTATACTTTCTTACCTTTATTTTTATTATTATAAACTTTTTGCTCTTTCATCCATGCATTGTATAATGCTGTTTCATTCTACAGATCCCAGACCAAAACTGAAATAAATTCAATTAAATAAATATAATCGAATAAAATTCAATTAAAGAAATAAAAGCTTTGAAAAATAATGACAAATTTAGTGATCTGTGAAAAAAAAAACAACCCAGAGTAAAATCAAATTATTTAATGATTTTCATTTTCTTAACTTATTCAGACGTAATTATAGCCATTCAATTTTGCCTAATGAGTTTATCTGGGAGAAATTTCTGATGCATGCCATAAAATTAGCCCCATATTTGCACACCTTAATTACCAACCTTTGTTTGCAGGAAGAGGGAGACTCCCCTCCACTGCGCAGCCGCCAGAGGTCACACGGACTGCGTCAGGAGCCTCCTGGACGCTGGTGTGGACTTGAATCTGGTCGACAAGGTCTGTTGTCCATTGCTATTTCCGTCACGCGCCCGCATCGGCGGAAATGCGCTTCTCCTAATGGTCCATTCTCTCTTCTCTTCTGTCCTCGCGTGCGCAAGAACGAGAATCCTCTTTTCGTCTGCCACCCTTGTTAAGAGATGCTAAAAACGCTTTTTAAGTGTCCGTGCGTGACACGAACACGCTCCTAACGGATGGACCGTTGTGTGGGGTCAGAGCTGAGTTCTCAGTGAGGGCCGGCAGGGAGAGGTGTGACCTTGGTGATAATGATCAAGAGCACACTAACATGGTGAAATCAAAGGACATCTTAGCTGTAAAGTAATTTAAAACTTAACCATTTGTGTTTTATGGATTCGCTATAAAATCTAACTTACCAGTAAGCATTTTAACACAGAGAAATGATCAAGCGGATATCAGTTTCAAGAGCTAAGAGCGATAATGATCAAGAGCATATTAAGATTGGAACATGTTGAAATTGAAGGACATCTTAGCTGTAAATCATTTTAAAACTTAAACATTTGAGTTTTATGGATTCAGTATGGAAATCTAACTTAGCAGTAAGCATTTTAACATAGAGAAATAATCAAATGAATATTAGTTCCAGAGTTGAGAGCGAAAATGATCAAGAGCATACTAAGATTAGAACATGTTGAAATCGGAGGACATCTTAGCTGTAAAGCATTTTAAAATTAACCAGTTTTATGGATTCGCTATAAAATCTAACTTTTACCTGTAAGCATTTTAACATAGAGAAATGATAATCTGAATATTAGTTTCAGAGTTGAGTGCGATAATGATAATGAGCATAGCGATAATGATCAAGAGCAAACTAAGATTAGAACATGTTGAAATTGAAGAACATCTTAGCTGTAAAGCATTTTAATACTTAACCATTTGGGTTTTATTGGATTCAGTATGAAAAATCAAATGAATATTAGTTCCAGTTAGTTGAAACTTTCATTTAAAAGATCATTAAAAACATATGACATGTTTTATGTCTGTCTTGTTTTATGTTTGATATTATCTTACAAACATGTTGCCGCTCTATATAGGCTCATCCATAAATAAATACGTGGGAAAACATAAGAAAGAATAAGGCTATTAATTTAAAACTGATTAATCTTTTCAAGCGCATCGAAAAACTCACATTTCAAACACTCTTATTTAAAAATAAACATTCATGACATTTTAATATGTATTTTGAATTTACATAAACTACCTGTTGTTACGTTTGAGATATAAAGTACTGCTCTATATTTCATTTTGAAATGACTTTTAGAATTTAGACAGATTATTCTTTCAATTTTCTAAAAAAATGTCTAAGGAATTATAAGAAAGTTAATTTAATCATCTCTTAACATTCTATATTTCATTGATGAAATGAGTGATAAAAATATTCACTTGGTAAATTAATACGTAAATTATTATTTTTCTTTTCGTTTTTTATTTTTATTTTAAATGCTAAAATTCTATATAATGAGCTGCATTTCTTTTCTCTATGTAATCTTTTCTAAACAGTCTAATTTTTTTAACAAATATTTTTTCTAAAAGCGCATTTTAAAAACACATTTGAAATTATATTGGAGCTGTTAATTTTTATTTCAAAAAATAAAGACGAGTGTGTCCGAAGATGCAAACTTCATTTGCCTGCGTGAGTATTCAACATTTTAATTTTTTAAACCAGTATGAGTTTGTTTTAAAAAAAGACTATATTTCTTAAAGTGCGATTATTTTTTTTCCAAAGAATCACATTTTGAAAATTCCCTGAGACATTTTTCTTTGTTTATAAATATGTATGTTCAATAAGAATTAATTGAGAAATGACGATTATTGTTTTTTTAAAAAAAATCGGCATCTAATCCCCATTGATTAAAATTAAAAAAATTTTGATTAAGGTTTTTCTGAAAAAATCAATATATAAAATTAAATAAGTGACTAACAACAATGCTAACAGATCCAGTGGAGAACTTCTCGGGGTGTCTTATGTAACAAACCGCGGAGTCTTTTGCGAGACACTTTTGTGCATATTTTCACAACCTCCACGGAGCGAGGTTGCTAGCAGATTCGCACTGGGGTTCTCAAGCATCGCTGATGTTGCCATGCAGTTGGGAATGTTAAGATTACTGAAATCACTCTTTTCATTTCACTCAATTTTAACATCGATCATTTAAATGACATTTTAATAATGTTTTTCCAATGAAATTTCTTTAAAGGAAAAACAATAATATCTCTTAATAATTTAATAGGATTATCCTCAAAAATGTTAGCTTTGGATGATACAGATACACGTCTCATAGAAGTATCTATGTCTTGACTTGTGTCAGATTTATTTTAAACTCCCTTTTTGTTGACCGACTTTTATATCAGATTTATCTTTATCTATAGAAACTGACTTCTAAATCGTGCAGTACTGAATTCGATTACTAATTCAGTGCTCTGCAAACCTAAATACCAATTATTTTTAAACAATAAACATACGAGTATTAAAATATGACAAGACCTCAATTTGAATGAAATTTGCATATATTTTTAATGTTTGCTTAAAAATAAAGAAAATATGATGAAAATGATTTTGAAAGTCAGGTTTTTTATCAATAGAAACTGACTTCTAAATTATGTAGAACTGATTTCGATTATTAACTCTTTCACATCTAAAAATTTTTAAACAACAAATTGCATACAATTTAAAATTGACAAAATGTTTGAATTTCATTGGTTTAAACTTACAATATTTTTAAGAATAAAACAAATATGATTAAAATGATTCATTTTTTAAACAGTAAAAATCTTTGATAAAAATTTGAATTGATTTATTAAAAATGGAATTATTTTTTTATTTTTAACAGAAAATTAAAAAAATTTTTATCTTGAAAAATGTCAAAAAAGTAAGTTTCGAGTAATTAATAAAAAAAAAAAAAAAAAAAGAGATTCAGATATTATAAAAGCGATATAATTAATTGCTATAAAAGATCAATAAAAATTAATTGCTACAAATTGTCTTATTTAGAGGGAAAAAATGAAAGAATGTTTACATATGCATACTTCTTCTTCATTGGCACCCCAGCCCCATGGTGGGCCAGGTCCATCTGCCTTCTGGCAGATTTCGAGACAAATTTTTTTTTTTTTACGGGATAAGGCTATCAGTTCTACAACCAACGCTCTACAGTTGTATTAGACCGAAGGCCTACGGTTTTAAAGTGGATTCAAAACCACTACAAACATTTCTGTCATCCCCAGGACTCGAACCTGAAACCTATGTCACTTGAGCGCCAGAACGATACATATGCTTACACTTGTTGAAATTATTAATTTTTCCTATTTTTAAGATCCTTTTCATATTTGATAGTAGATGAATTTGTTATTTTTTGTGTTACATGAAAAACGAAATGATTTAATTTTATATTTTTGAACAAATTAATAATTAAATATTCGCTTAGATAGATATTATTTCTTTAAAATAATAATAATCTGTACTCTAACGTTTATTTAAAAATAATTTAGCTTTATATATGATTTATGAAGTTTAAAACAAAAATAATTATTAGATAAAGTCATAAATTCTAGTGAATGTTATAGTAAAACCAAAAATTTTAGTTACAGAAAAACTACTAATTCCTTAAACACTCAGCCGTTTATTAGCTTTTGAAATGCTATCCACATTAATGTACAACAAAATTTAAATGATAAGCAAAATATTTGAAATATTTAATAAAAATTAATTCCTTGTTGTATTTTGGTATGAAAAATAATTTGTTTTAGTCCAAAAAAACAAAACAAAAAAAAAAATATTTCCTTTAATATAGATTTATTTGCTTTTCAAAAAATACTACATAAAACAGAACATAAAACCATAAAGCGTATAATATGTCAGCAACTAACAAATACTAATGATTAATCACTGTGACAGAATGGTGAAACTGAAATTATTGCTATAGCTACATTTTAAAGCTAGTGTCGGCAGCTTTTGTATTTCATAGTCAAAACAATAATAAAAGTAAAGTTTAGGTCTAGTTAAGAGGATAAAAGCTCTCTGAAACCGTCGAAGCAAAAAGGCCGCTGTACTAGCACAAAAGAAAAGGCTGGCAAAGGGAAAGATGATTGTTTTTGAAAGGCGTAACAGCATTTCGATTTCGAATCACTACCTTTAGGGCTAACTACGCAGTCTGCCTCATAATAATACAGAAGTGAACAAATGTGGGTTAAAGTCAAAGAACTTTTTAACGAAGCAGATTTTTCTGTTTTGAATTCGAAATGAAAACTGTGGTTAAATGTTTAGAAATTAGACTAATTAAAAGTTTTTACGAATAATACTAATTCATTTTAAATGAAGTAGTACGATTTGAAACAGTCACTTAAAATTTTTCAAGGAAAAGATTTTATTTGAGTTTGATATTTTTATTATTTCAATTTAAAAGCAGTTTTGTTTTTAAATTACTAGTAATATTTAACGTATTTGTTCCAAATTAAAATTAGTTTTAAAGGAAAAATAAAATTTTAACGTTTAAAAAAGTTATCATTATTTAAATACTATAGAATATTTAAAAAGTTATTATTTAAATAATGTAGAATGGAAATTTATTGTATCTTCATATTAACAAAGATTAATGCAGATTAATATACAATTAATATAGATTAACGCAGATTAATAATAAATAATGCAGATTAATATATAATTAATATAGATAATGCAGATTAATATAACTGCATTTAGTTTCGTTTGAAATAAAAAAAAATTAGGTGAAAAAGGTTTTAATGTAGATTTTTACAAATACTTTCCCACATTGCTTCAACGGCATTTAAATTATGAATTCGCTAATCCCTTAATAATATCAATAGATAGTGCTCGTGGTGCCACGGACTTAGGATTCGAGTCCCGGTGGTGCCATGGATGTTTGTAATGGTTCGAAATTCAATTTTAGTCTTGTGTCTCGGTCTCATATGACTGTAAGAGCTCATGGAGCCAAGTCAGGCTTCTACTTACGGGTGTCCTATCACAACAGAAACTGCCCCCTTTCCCTTCAACTATGAATCCATACGGGGGGGGGATTGGTCTAGATGTCTACCAAATGGGATAAGATACTTCAACAACAACTTTCAGTTCATCATTTTTTCTGGAATATTTCTTTCCTTTGACTACAGTATAGAAAAATCTGGAAAATTGGCGCTGGGCAAACAATCCAAATCCCTATAGGACACTTTTTATCATCCAACAAATCTTTTTTTTTTTTTTAAATCAGCATTTACATTTCCTTATGCAGAATAACACGAATTGACACGAACTAATAGATTTCAGCTAACTACACACTTTATTACTGAATTAGAAGTAAGATAATGTATAAAGTCATCAATCAGGCATGTTTGTTTAGCGCTGGACATTTCCTAAATCTGGAATCTCTTTTCAAAACTTTCTGGATTTAAACAGACAATCAGGGTTAATTACAGTAAAAATAAAATTTATTTTATTGAAAAGATTTTCTTGATAGTAAAAGTACTTTTAAGAAGCATGAAAGCACCTTGGAAGTTCTTCTTCCATTTAATACAATATGATACAGCTATTGATTTATGAAATTCATATTTTCCTTGCTTATTCTTCCAACAAAAGCGAGGACTCAAAGGTAATAACTTTTTTTCATTCCATTCAACAGTGATGACTTCGTAAAAGAGAACAAAGCCTGAAGCATTCTAATATCAAAGGGATGACTTCTAAGTAAAAAGATTTCAAAACAATGTGTGTCAAGGTCTTTTTGTAGAGTGAGAAAACGACCTTTTGTCTGAAACTGTTAGGTGCTGCATGACATAATATCAATTGTCGTTCGTTTCGACAGATTTTCATGAACCTTTTTCTGTTTTAGTGTGAAAATACTGCCCTTCATCTTGCCATGCGCAGACATCATGAAAGTGTTGCATCTCTTCTGTTACAAGCAGGATGTAAGATGGACGTCTTTGACAACGTGAGTCTATATACACATTATGGAACTGTTTAAATATCACCTCCATCAATCAAAGTATTTCCAGATATAGAGAAACGAATGAAGCTCATAAAGCATTTGATCAAAGTGTATTATAAAAAAAAAGTTGTATTTATGATATCAAACTCCTTTAAAAGTATTAATTTTATTTACGTTTATCGTTTAAAAATAATTTTCGTTCGGTAAATTATAAAGAACATTTTATTTTGCAGAATCACAAATTGTATTACTTTCAAAAATTAATAAGTATATAACAACTGGGGTAACTTAATAATATACTAATTTTATCAAAATAACAATCGCTTTATAGTTGTAGAAGTTTGCTGTGTTTCTTTTGAATTATTTCTATATTAAATTAACAGGAAGTCGATTTTTCAGAGCCTTTAGAAATATTTGTGATTAATTAATGCATAAGCTAAATGGCACCAAAAATTCAATACACCATGAAAAAATAAGCAAATTGTTTAAACAATAGTGTTGCATTCTGAAAATAATTATTCGAATGAAACCGTTTTTTTATTTCTATGTCTAAAGAAAAATATGTGTTATAATATGAAAAAAAAAATAGTTTGATGTTACAAAAATCAGGAAATAAATTAAAAAAAATATCGTATTGCTGCTAGATTCTCATTTTAATAATATTCTAATTAAATCTACACACTGTTTTTAAATGTGTAGAAAGAATAATATTACAACCAACACACTATTAAAATATATTTTTAAGATTTATTTTTCTTAAGAGTGTAACATAAAAGGCCACACAGATCGCTACATGATAAAGGTGTAAGATACGCTAAGTACCATCTTGACCAATGCATACTTGGAGAGGGTCCTTTTAAATTGGAAACACATTTCAAATAAATTTTTATACATTACTTAAAAATACTCGTATAAACAAATTGCATTGCTTTTGGCCTTAGATTATCGTAGTAATTGTATCTGTATTGTTAGGGTTGTATGTCAATAATTAAACCCTTATAATTTGTTTTAATAAATATGAATATTTTATACATTAACAATGTAATTATGCAATACACATAATAAAGCAATTATGTAGCATTCAAAGTGTTCATTCTTGCATTATGATTATTTTGACTTAATGATTTATCTTAATTATGATGATGATGATGCTATTTATGTACACAGCAAGGAGAAGGACCCATTCACATCGCTTGCAGGGATGGTCTGTTACCTCTGGCCAAGACATTGTGCTCATCGGGTTGTAAAGTTAATGTGCCAAACAAGGTGAGTTATGCATTCTTCTGAATTTAATTCTTTTATTATTTGCAACTATCCGCATAGCTTCACCATTATATCCATAGTGATTATAAATTGGTTTTAATGTTTGTAGATGATTCAGGGATATTATGTTCAACATAAAAGAACTATTTTTGGGAGGAAGGGAGAGAATGTTTATACATATTTAATGCAAGGAGAGATAAAAATTAGAGTGAATTTATTTTGTGAACTAAGCGTTATATCAATTTATTATATGATTTTGTAAATAAATATTTACGGGGTTCATTTTACTTATTTGACTAATCCTGTGTCCGTATGCGCAAGACGGATCTACTCATGGAAGGATGGAAGGATGAGGAGGGGGGCAGCCTCTTTGTTGATGGAGCACCAGTAGGGCAGAAGTCTGACTTGACTTCTTGATGCTGAAGAAGGAGGGTAATGCCTTCCGGAAGGGCGTTTAGGGGGAACTACTCCGCATTTGCGTATCGTATGGGAAAAAAACCCGGAAAACTCTCCCCAGGTAGTCTGACTCACGAGACAAGATGCTGAACTTCTCAAACGCCATCGAATCTCCTCAATTTTTGAAACAGTGTCTACAAAAAAGCTGCCAGCGGATTGAACCTCTACCCTAATGCTCACCAGCTGCGCAAGGTTACCACTGAACCACGAGTTGGGCACATTTAAATGATAATTTAATTTGTTAGGTATGCATTTGAAGTAGAAAGTCTTACAGCATAAATGACATTTTTATTTGTTATTTTTAATTATTATTAGGTCTATTTTTTCAATTTTATTTATAATTTAACATATTACACATAGTAAATGGTAAACACAAAATTTTAAATAAGCATAATCGATAAAATAAAAATTAATATAAATTTGCTACAGATTATATGTTTATTAAGTATACATGTTACGGAAAGTGTAAAAATTTAAACAAGCAATTTATGCGGTAATTATTTGATAACCACGTCTGAAATCGTTATGAAAGCATAATTGAAAAATTGCAACAGAATTACGGCAGTAACTAATTATATAATTCTCCAAGTTGAAAAAGTATTGTATATAAAATTATCATGAATTAAAAAAATATTTTTTAGTTATTGCTTAGTAATTTTAAGATTTTTGTACTTCTTTATAGAATATTTAATCAACCTAAATAATATTTCGCTGTACTTTACTATACTTACAGATGGGGTTTTATCCTATTCACCTCGCTGCCAAAAATGGACGTATAGAAATTGTGAGAATTTTGTGCTTAGCCGGTTGTATAGTAGACCAAAAAAATAGGGTAAGAATGTGATCATCTTCTATTTCATAAAAAGAATTATTTATTTTTTTCTATCTAAAACTAATTCGTTATATTTTTACAAACTAATATACAATTGAAACTAACTAATAATATTCAATATATAAAATAAATTACTTAAAGATCATAAAATGCTTTTTACACAAATATTTATTATTACATGATGTAACCACGCTTCCTCCTTCGCACTTGCAGGAGCGCCCTCCTGTGGCGTTCAAGAGTAATTCTTAGTTGGCCTACAGACTCTCACCTGGAGAGGGAGTATATTTCGCGCCCCTGTACATAACCGAGTTTTTGGGTTTTTGTCTTAGAAGTGGTGTCCTTCCAAGAATCTATAATTATATATCTTTTACTTTAAATGTTTTAAACACTGTTTGTGTCTAACTGCATGTGTGTGGTATTTGGGGGAGGGGGTGTAAATAAAACTATGAATTCTCAAACCTGAGCTTCAAATATCTCAACACAATCACAACCATTTGCTATCTGGTTTCCCAATCTGCACTCTACAATATTGATATTTAGAGCAATTTATTTATTTAAGAAAATTTTGCAATGATAAAATGATTGCATTCAATAATTAAGTCTTAAAAAAATAAATGGTTGTTTTACTTCATTTTGTATATGTTCATTTTGAAGAATGATAGTATTATTATTATATATTTGTCTTTAATTCTATTTTAGGATTTTTTTATGCTTTTGAATGTTTTATTCCTTTTATAGGAAGGAATACCGGCCGAAATATCAGCTCTTGCTCAAGGTTATAATGATATAGCAGATATTTTGAACAGGCTCAAAAACGTAAGTGTGTTTTACCTTCTAATTTCCATTTTAAATCATTATGTATTGTGTAAAATAAGAATAATTATTTTTTAATGCTATTACAAATAATTTGATCAACTATGATTTTCATCGTGTGTTTATATAGAGGTGATTAAGTAGCTAAAAAAATCATTACAAAAAAAAAAAATAATAATCATAAAAATTATTCTTTCAACACTTACTTGGTATACTACAAAAGCAATAACTGTTTTTGCTTTTGGCTATATTATTGAAAAATAAAAATGAATTGCCTCTTTAACATTTAGTTTTCATAATTCCATGAATTTTGGATAAATAAAAATTATTTTCATAAAAGAGTAGGAAGTGGGATTTTTAAACCGACTCGAGACTCCGACATTAAAGAAAAATAGTATTCAATAACAATAATACATTTTTCATTGAATTTGCCAATAGTGAAATGTAAGCATTGCAATTTTTTAATAATACTATAAAAATAATACTATCCAGAATATTCATAATAGTCCAAAACTATTATGGAATGTAAATATATCTAATACAGAGATGTACAGACATATAATTCTTGTAATTCTTCTGTGAGCACATGGAAAATAAACATGTAAGGTATCTGTTTTGATTTTATTTATAACAATAACAATTACAAACAAAATAATAACAATATAAACATATATATATATATATATCAATATAGCAACATAACAATAATTAACATTAACAATCTAAGCAATATAATGAAAAATAATAAAATAAAATAAAAATTGAATAAAGAATTTGATGCGGGATAATACATTGATTTAATAATAGACTTAATTTCATTGATTTGAACAATTTAGTAGTTACTAAGTTCAAGTGATTAATCAAATGGTTTTCTGTTTATCAGCTTGCTTTTATACCTGAAAATGTTTCTTCACAAATATAGTTTTATTTTAACAAATATGCTTATATATATTTTATATATTTGGAAAATATATTGTTGTGCTAATAAATAAATAAATAAAAGTAACGTTGCTCTTAATTGGCGAAAGTTCTCATACCTTAGTAATAATAACAATAAAATAATATAGGAATAAACGAAAAAAAAAACATTAAAAAACTTTTTTTTTTTTAAATTTTACTACTTAATCTTATTTAATAAATTAAATCTTTATGATGTTCTGTGTTTAATAGTCATATGCCTCAAAAAAATTATTTTTTTTTAATTTTTGTAATACTTTTTAAGCACAGGTGTACCTTTAGAAAAACAGCAACGGACCACGAGCTTTGCAATCTCTGATTTAAAAGCATTAATTTTATCATTGAACTTGATAGAAATAAAATTTGAAATATTACAATTACCTATAGTAAAAGAACTTTCTAATATTACTATTTTTAAACAAAATCATTGTTGTTACAGGAACAACAAAGGGAAGAGTACATCAATCAGCTGACTGCGTCTGTACAGCCTATATCTCGCATGCAGCTGAAAGTGCTGGGCCACAGCGGGGTTGGGAAGACGTCTCTGTTGGACTCGCTCAAGTGCGGATACTTCAGCTCATGGTTCAGGAGATCCAAGTCCAACTCTTCCTCCTCCGTGGGTAGCGGATGCGTTAAGATGAAAAATGGTGAGTCATTAACTGACTATTTAACTGCGATTCTTCTTAACTAAGCTTTGTGCAACGTTATTTTTAACCTAAAACGAGTAATATATAAAAAAAAAAATTAAAGTCTATTCCTACTTTTTTTACTCTATTGCAGAAAGTCCTTTATAAATAATTTTCATTCATTTTTTAAGTTTATCTGGCGCCATCTATTGGTAGATACATGCAACTTAAAAAAAAAAAAAAGAACCTAAAATTAATGAATTGAATTTAATTACTGAATTAATATTTGAAAAGCTGTATTAACATCAAGTGTCATCCACTGCAAGTTAAAAAAATGTATTTGAACTTGAGTGGATGAATAAAAAGTATTTTATGAACGATTGAAAATTTGAACAAGATATATATAGGGACAGTGTGAGCTAAGAGAAGGAATTGAAAAATATCTGTCTTTGATATGGGGACGTCTTTGTGAGAAATGAGAGAATTGAATAGAGGTAGAATTTCTAAAAAATGAATATCGGACATATATAATGCCAGATATCAGACATACAATTTAATAAACGAGGCAGATGTGGTATCTGATTATCGAGACACATCACAAATAAAGTGTGCAAAGAGCTCATTCTATTAAAATAGCTTTATAAACCTTTCAAAACCAAAACCAAAAATATGAATGTTGCCAAATGCTCTCGCATAATTTCTGTCAATTTGTCAGAGAGTAGAGCATAGTAAGTAGGAGCGCATGAACTCTACTGCGAAGATTTAATACTCACTACACTCAAAAGATATTATTTGTATAATCTACATAAAATATTTCGTAAACAACATCTATGGGAATTGAATTTCTTAACATAATTTTTGCAGTTGCAGTTGCTATTCTTTATTATTTATTGCTGCCTTACTTCCTTTACCGTTTCAAAATCATGTATAGGAAAAATATTATGTAGTTTAAATTCATTCTGGCATATTATTAAATTGATAAGTCAGCAGGTACATTGAGAATCTCGAACAATACATGGCGTAAGGTGTACAAATATTTCAGCTGATTCAGATTGGGAAGATTGCCTTATTACACATCTAAATGTTTAGTTTGAATAATTTTTTGTAAATAAAAGCAATCATAATTATAATTATTTTATTTTTTCTAGGTACTCATTCTAGTAAATCTAGTATTGAATCCGATTATTGTACCTCTGAAGATCCTTGTCTTTCATTCGAGACGAACTTCGATAGTTACACTCATGGTATTGACATACATCAAGTAAATATTTCAGGTAAGTTGTGCTTTTCTTCCGTAAGAATATTATTAATTTTTTATATTATTCAAGGTGATTTTGAAATCATCGAGGAAATGATAAAATAGCTAACTTTATAACTCATAGATGGCAGCATGATGCAATTTTTCTAAGACTATGAAATATACTCTGCTTATTTACATTAGTTAGACATTTTTTTCTGAATAATAATTTGTGTTAAATAATATTTTTCATTTTTAAAAATAAATAAAAATATTTTTTTTTTCAGGAGTAGGTGATCTAAGCCTTGGGAATTCTCAGGCCACGAACCCTATTACTTGGTGTACGATAGGTTCTAGGTAACTGCCATTGCCTTCATGCGATCGTTTTTCCCTAAACGAGTCTTTTGATGTGCAGTTGCAGCAAGTTATATTCTGGTTGTCCTTCCTGCAATCTAGAATGCCTCCTCAAGAACCATTGGGTGAATTTCTTTGGATATATTTTTAAACCACTGCAAAACTTAAAATAATGATTATTTCAACAAATATTTAGAAAAAAAGATGTATAAAATAATTAGCATATCATCTCTAAAATTTGAAAAATAAACATATGGGCCTCTAATTGATTCAAATCTTAAAAATTCTCGTGCATAACAAAATTAGGGAGTATGTTTCTTGGATTTCAATAATTTAATAACTTACTGATGTGTGTCCAACTTTTTTTCATGTAATTTTTAAATGAATATTAAATTTGCTTAAATATTTTTAAGCGAATTTTTATTAAAAGTAATTCAGCTGTAGACACTATTCTTAACGATTATTCAATGTATTTTAGAAAGAATTTTAAAGTAAATATGCTTAACTTTTCTAATAAAACCATTGTAGTTTTATACATACAAGATGAATGCAGCACAATGCATCGTACGTAATTGCAATTATTAATAATTAATTAATAATAATTTACTAAATACATGTAGAACTTAACAATATTATACGTATGTAAGTTATTATAAATTCTGCTAGCTATAAAGTAAAGATTTCATTCCTGATTTTATATCATATCTTATTTTCTGTCTTCTAAACAAATATAGTATGATGAGAATAAATCTCTTGGTGTAGTTTTTAAATTTTGAATGAATTTAATTATAAACCTCTTTATTCAACGTATATTATAGAACAAACAGTATATTAATGAAGAAAATAATATAGACATTTAAATAATGATGAGAGCAGTAATTTCTAACTCGAGTTTCAAAATACTAATAATAAATTTCCTCTACATTTACAAGAGTCGATTCTTCTCAGATAAATAAGTTTAAAATTCCAATTTTCCTTACCACAATGACATAATTACAATTTACACTATGTACACAATTTAACAACTACTTTCTCCGTTCAGGTCTTTGTGGCAAGAGTAGGCATTCCGCCAAAGTGGTGCTAGTGGCCACACACGCTGATGCTGCCAATTGTCAGCGTAACAATCTGACCAGTGAATACGTGAGCACGGAAGCTGATGCCATTCTGGAGGCAGCGTTGCTACGATTCAAGCACATCTTTGACATACATGACACTGCGTATGTCATGGATGCCCACGTGGTAGGGTCTCAGGCCATGAAGTCACTTAAGCAACATATCACCAACTGCAAGAATGCCATCGCACAGGTAAGAACACAATCTCTATTTGAATCCTAATTTTTTTTTTTTTACTTTTAATTTTTCGAAATGATACCACACAAATGTACAACAACCTAGAAGACGATCTATAAAAGGAAAAAGAATGTTGTAACGCCTCTGCCTATACTAACCCTATAATAACTTCAAGAATAGGACCACTTCCTGGTTCATGAGAACACTTTTAATTTTTATTTACAAGCACTATACATATATATATATATATATATATATATATATACAGAACTCTGGGTTATTACAAATTATTATTTACAAAGAAAGGAAAATTAAAGGTAATTTTATTCACGAGTTCACTCCCAAGTCGGAGATTTTCGGATTTCTCGAGTCTAATGCACCCTATCTGCGACAGACCTTAATTATCAAACGGCGTGATACAAGAAATCACAAGGGACTCGCTTTGTAAACAAGCGGAATCTCCGGTCTGTTCAGTCACTTCACAGAAAAGAGAAAGATGGCGTCCCGATACATACTAACAAATAGAATAGAAAAACTAGCACACAGCTAGTTCTAGCACCAAGTATTCAAGCTTGGTATACTGAATTCTATGCAGATTATTTTATTTTTGAATATGCTAACGCACTCTTATAAGACGTAACATGGAGGTCTCATATTCTTAAAAGTAAGATTATTATTTTTAACTGCAAATGTAAATAAAAATACTTCAAAATGCTGGCAACTTTAATTTTCGTTATCGTAACGTGGTCTGATATGGTCTTATGAAAGTAAAAACATACCTAACATCAAATGTGACATTACAGTATTTAATAAAAGTATTTTCATTGTCTAGTAACTGAATTTATTTTTGCAATTCCTTCTGATTGTAAAAAGATTTTTTTCATCAGGTGAAGTTAATATAATTTAAGTGGTAAAACACCCATTTTTGTATTGATCCTTATAGCGCATTTATTTAAGGGACGTATTTCTTCTACAGGAATTGCCAAAGCAGACAGGATTTTTAGAGGCCATGCTAATCCACCTGCAGAGATGGCGGCAGAGCTCCACTCACTTTCCAGTCATGTCTCACCAACAGTTCTGCGATCTGGTGCACAGCCAAGTCAACCCCTGGCCACCACCGAACACATTAAAGTCATGGTCGAACAGCTGCAACTCATGGGAGAGGTGAGAACATCTTCAGTTCTTTCTCTGAACTTTTCAAGAATTATTTTACACATAAAAAAAATTAACAAATCCATGCAATAACCTAATTCGAAGTCAATGTAATTGAATTAGTTCTTAACTATATTAAAACACTACAATAATTCATAGTATTATAAATTCTTCTTATTGAAAAAATGTTATGCTTTATTTGTAGTATAATAATAAAATAAAAATCGGTAGAATCTAATTATAATGGTTAGCAAATTTTGCAAATATTTCGTTCTACAATGGGATACACATATTTCCTAGATCTCATTAATGGGGGGTTATTCAGTGTTCTTAGCTAATAAAAAATATTTTAAACTGAAACATTATCTCTTTAATAAAATACATTTGTTATTGTTAACGTTATTATTACACTGTTATCACATTTTCGCGCTACAATTTAGATCGAACAACATCAAACGTCTTTGAATCCAGTGGAAAGACATTCCTGCTTATAGATGTATAGTGCCCTTTCCTATTATATAAATGGAAGTTTTTGATACGGCTTCACTTGTCGAGTTTGGATTTCGGTTCCTTAAATTTGGAAACCGTACTTGTTATCGTCATGCCGCTTCAACTCTTTAATTATAAATAAAAGTAAATTTTAATAACACTGATTTTAAAAATAAAAAAAAACGTCAAAACAAAGCAGAAAAAAAAAAAAATTCCCACCATTCTTCATTGTAGAACTAGAATTTTGAATGATGTAGAATTAAAAAAAAAAAAAAAAATCAAACTCTTGTTTTTACTTTCTGTCATGAGCTTTACAGCACCAGAAATTCACGAAATTCTGCCGTATCGTCTTTTGTCCACTTTTAGTACGTAAACATTATTGAGCTGACGTTTTGTCCATTGTATAAATTGATCTCACGAAATGAGAGACCATCTCCTTGTAGTCTTATGATTGTTCCTCAATAAATTTCAGACAACCGCACGTAACACTGTCTCGCTGTGCGACGTGGCGTCGTGATTTTCGTAAAATCAAATTTTCACACTTTCTGTTTCCAAACGTGCCGATTTAAGACCATTGTTAAAATTTTTTTTATTTCATCTTCCAATGCAATAGCAGTTTTGTATGATTTGCATATGTTCTACTCACAAATTTACTACAAATCTATTTTTACAAATTTACATCTACTTTCAAATTTAGCATTTAAATAAGCAACCCTTCTTAATATTTCAATTTCAATTAATAAGAATGTAGATGTTAATAGAGATTTATTATATGAACTTTTTATTAACATTTTATTTGACACTAACTAAAGATATTAATAGTTTGAGTCAATATAGTAGATAAATAAATATATATATATATATAGTTTGATATTTTTTTCAAACTAGAATAATATTTTCTTTCCAGTTATTATTTCTAAGGCTTGAGACACAAGATTTAATTGTCTTAAATCCTCGGTGGCTGTGCGTGGACATCATTGGCCAAATGCTCTCACAGGAACACCTGGAAACAGCAAAGATTACAGGAACTTACACGATGGACGACATTCAGTTACTTTTCCCGGATACAGATGCTCTGGATCTCTTACAGGTACAATAGTATTTTTAATTTATTTGCATCAAACGAAATGTTTTGATCTTTTATGACTTTTGTTATTGTGAATTAATTTATAGTTGTGTACAAATTCAGAAATTGTTTTGTACTAAAAACGCTCTACATTTCACTTGGTTACATATAGCTTCCTACATTGTAGTTGGTTAAATGTAGTGTTTTCTGCAATTCAGTTAGTTGCATGCAACCTCCTACGTAGCAGTTGGTTGTATGTAGTGCTCTACATTGCAATTGGTTTTATGCAATGTTCTACATTGCAGTTGGTTACTTGTATCATTTTACATTTCAATTAGTTTCATGCAGTCTCCTACATTGGTTGAATATACGTAGTGTTCTACATTGCAGATGATTATATGTACCGTTTTGAATTTCAGTTAGTTGCATGTAACCTCCTGCATTGCACTTGGTTGTATGTGATGTTCTACATTGCAATTGGTAACGTTTACATTTCAATTAATTGCAAGTAGCCTTCTACATTTCATTTATATGTTTCCAATCAATTTATATATTTTGTGAGTTGCCCTGTGTCATATATTATAGCTATAATTTGTGTATTATAATGATACTTAGTGTATTATGATAGTAACATTTAATTTTCATTCGCTCTAACATAATTAAATGAAAGTTCGATCTCAAATTGTGCGTGTTCTATTCAGGTGTTGGAATCTCTGCAATTGTGCACTCAGTGCGATAGCAATGGTGACATTGAATATGAATTTCCGTGCTTTAACATGTTGGATTCTCAAGACTATTTGTGGGAGAAAGGCGATTTGCGCTACACCAATGCTGTGTATGGGGGCGTGCGTCTACAAAGTTGGCCGGCGGACAAGCACCTCCTTAGATGCGTCATTCCTAGGTTGCAGGTAATCACAGCTTATTCGAACATTATTCATTATTTAAAATATTAGATGCACTTCATTAATTTACTGGGGTTCAACTGAAGCTTTATTTCACTTATAACTATATATAACTTTTATAAATTACAACAATACTTAATTTTCATGTTCTTAAATAATTTATTCAATTAATTTTATAATTTGATAAGTAATTTGTAAAAAAGTCCTAACAATTAGTTAATGTAATTCCATCAAATGAATTTCCAGAAGAATTTGTGCCCAAAGAATCTAGCTGGAGCTTAAAATTGTTGTGTCAATGAAAGTTTGTAAAGTATCTTAATCTAAATCGCTAGCAGTTCAAAACTGTTGTTTAAAATATGAAAACGAATGATAAGAAAAAAATGGGAAAAAAAATTCAACGAACGAAATTTATTATACTCTTTTTGTGGTGCAAATAAAAATAATTAGAAATCTTTTCACATAACTCTTTGAAATTCCTAATCATCTTTAAGTCAACATTCATATGTTTCAATTGTGAATAATACGGAAAATTAACATTAACTTTTCGCTCAGCTTCACAAAAAAATTGGATTAAATTATAAAATAATTGTTTGATTATTCTATGCTGCGCATGAAAATACGTTTTGTTTGTTTATTATATGTCTTTTCTGCAATATATAAGTAGAGTAATATATAAATAAACTGAATAATGAGTTATAAATAGCTTTCACGTTTTTTTCAAGTTACAAGCCATAAAGAATTTATACGGCCTTTGGCCTTATTAAATCTATGCGTCTCAGTTTTATGATAAAAAAACTGCATTACATTATATTCATGAAAACAACATAACAGAAATACAAATAACGTTGAAAATATGAACTGAAGTAAAGTAAATGCATCATCTTTTGTCCTCGTGTCTTTACAGGTACAGCTGAGGCGGTATTCTCAAAATCACGTGTCGACCGAATGCATTCTGCAGCAATGGAGACAAGGTAGCAATTTTACCTGCAACAGTATTCAAGGTCAAATAACCCTGGGAGAATTTGGAGAATCCATTGATGTTAAAGTCAGAGCACCTTCGTTCATGAGAGTTGAAAGGTGTGAGCCACTTATTCTCTGTACATTTTTGATTTTCTAGTATAATACAAAATCTCAATTTACTTTCAATGTAATAATTACCTAATTTTTTCTTGTGAAATTAATTAAAACATTTGCATTACTCCAGCAACTCTAACTCTCTAACGGTTTTTAACGTTTAAAAAAATATTACGCTTAAGAATTAAAAAGAAAAGATTTAGTATTTTGCACAACTTTTTAATTATGGAAACTTAAAATACTATAGTTAAAACTAATAATTATAGTACTAACTAAAAGCTATTAATTATAGAAACTTATCACAAATATCTATATTAATTAATTACCTTTCATTCTTCTTAATTTATTTTATTTTTTTAACTTACTAAATTATTTGACTTGCTTAAAATGTTTTTGTACATTTATAAAGATGCAATTCAATTTGAATATATATATAAATAAATCAATTTAAAAAAAATTGAATCTGGTCGTAAAAAAATTTGAATAAAAAAAATGAAACCAAAAAACTTTATTAAGATAAACAAAATGTGAATGGATTAATTTATTCAAAGTGATTTGTCTAAACTTTAATTTAAAAAAATCATATTTGTGCATGGATTTCCTGTTTGTAATTAACTGACCATAGCATTTTTTTTTCAGTTTCTATTTCTTGTCCAGCCTCTTAGGCATCATCGACAGCACCCTGGCAGACATGTGCCCTGGTCTCCTCTGTGAGAGACATGCCATCAGTCCTACGCAATTGTGCCAACACGAAATCCAACCAATAAGCCATCCATCCCACAGCCTTTTGAACGGACTTCTGGAGCAGGGACTTACTGGCACTGTCCGAACACCCGATGGATCAGTTGAGGAACAGCTAGCCGATGTCATCTGTTTAGGATCTATTGACGTCATTGGTTCTAATAACAACAACAACACAGGCGGTGTAGTTCTAGGCCCTCAACTCCATGCTTCAAATCTTCCAATACCAGTACACCAAAGATTGTGTTCTCTATTGGATCCCCCAGAGGCAATCGGTAGGGACTGGTGTATGTTGGCAGTTCTTTTGGGACTGACAGATATGTTGCCTCATCTAGATCCTGGTGAAAATCCTGCCGAAAGCCCTACGTCTCGGATAGTCAGAGAATGGCTCAAAGAACCATCCAGCACAGTGTCTTGTTTGCTGGACAAACTCAAAGAACTAGGAAGAAACGATGCTGTCGAAGTTATCATGAGGACCGCCCCATTTATTAAAGTGTTTCCTGTTAGCGGCGAGGTATCAAGTGATGACATCAGCATGTTATGTAGCATGTCACATACGTCTAGTTCTAATATATCGCGATAGAATCCAGTGTGAAATTAAACTGAGACCGTTTCTTGGTGCAGAACTGAGCTTTGGACATTTGCTCATTAAAAAAAGAATGTAATGGTTCAACTCCATTCAAAGTGAATTTACAAACTGTTCTTAAAGATACGTATTTTCGATTCTTTCAGGTGTCAATGGGCATGTTAATAATCCTTGTGAGGAACAGATAATATCTTAATTTTAGTCGAAATCATTCTAAGCGTTTCGCTTAGAAATATTACTTTTCTATGTGTTAAATGAATGCAATGTATAAAGAATGGCAAACTCTATCAACATCATAACATAATTGGTTAAAACATTATTTTTTGACAGAAAATAAGTCCTCTTAAATAGTCATATATGCTCCATGCATTGACAACGACATATCTTTATAATGAAACTTGCTATTTCTAACAGGGTTCAACATATCATTCTCTGTTTTCGAATTTTTATTACATACCACGTTATTTGCTTGAATTTCTTATTTGCTGAGTAAATGTTATGAACATGGGGTCAAAGAGGCAATAAGGATTCTGGCAAAAACTAGATTATATCAGAGTCTAGTTTCATTGAATAAATCTACTCGAAATCAATAATATGAATTCTATACGCAAAATCCAGATACATCATGATAAAGTAGTTTTTAAAAATTATTGGTGTTAAATAAAAATATTTAAATACTTAAAAATTGATGTCTTATCATTGCGATTAAGCCTTCTGGGATATTTCCATTTGGTAAATAACATCTATCAAAGTCAAATTTTTAAGTGCTGTACATGAATGTTAAGTACTATAAATCGAATGCTTACATTAATAAATATTATATATATAAAAGTTAAATAATTAATATTTGTATATACAAAAATATCTTATAAAAGATATTTTTGTATATACAAATATTAATCATTTAACTTTTTATATATATAATATTAAAAAGTTACTTTAATATTACTTTTTTAAGATAAAAGTATGTTTTTTTCATTAATTAAAAATTCTTAATCTCAATTCAATTTCTCGCAATGGATAGTATATTTGTGTACATTTAAGTGGCATTTTTGGTTGCTAGATTTGTTAAAAATTCAGTTTAACTCATTCCCGAAAATCGTCCGAATTGGAGCATTTAAACATTAACCAAGTGTCTTCCGATTTTGAAATGTGAAAAGATTTGAATCGCTTTAATGTGGAATTTTTTTTATGTATAATTACTTAAAAAAAAAAAATTCTGTTACCAAAGATGTGGGTTAAACTGCCCTTCAAACCTAGTACTAAGTCAGTTAGACATATATAAAATTTCAAAAATTTCAGTTAAGTCCAAAAGTTTGTCCAGTTCCAAAAGTTTCAATTATATTTCATAATACATGAAATATAATTTTAAAACAAATATTTTTGACTATTAGATCGACTTTTGGGGGAAAAAAATTAGATTTTTGTTGCTAGAGCCATTCAAAAATCCGAGATGTTCGAATTTGATAAAAATGATTATATTCTATAAAACTTTCAGTGGAAATATTCAGTGAAACTATTTCACTATAATGGCTTACTCATTACATATTACATATCATATTCTTTTGCAGTATTTATTGTAGAAGAAATAAAAAGCGAAGTAACTAGAACAGAAGTCATGAGAATCAATAATAAAAATGAATTTGTAGCTTTACTGGCAAATGAAATTCGAAGAGATTCGAAAAATAACTCTTTTTTGTGTAAGAAAATGCAAATAATAATCATTATGTACAAGTATACGACACGACCAACAATTATTCTAAGTATACTTGGGTAGTAATAGTTAATATATATATAATGTATACATTGTGTTTTGTCTCTTATAACCTGAAGACTACCAGACTGTACAGCTTAATTCTCAATTACAAAATGTTAATAAAACACTTTGAGCTTATTTAGATTACTTATTATTAACGGAATATTAGATTTAGAACTGATTACAATTGTCAGTAAAAGCCCTTTCGACTCCGTCCAGATGAATTGAATTTTACGCGATATTATGTATATATGAACGTATTTGTGGCTATAAAAAGATTTATATCTTTTGTATATTGCTTTTTTTTCTCTCTATATTCAATTTTTCCGATTCAAATAAACCAATTAAAATAAAAAAAAAATGTTAAAATCAATATTTTCTGATTAAGGATACTTTTTCATATTCAATAAAAAATATTGTACATTAATTTTTAAATCTATTTATATATCAATGACGTTTCATATATGATTGTTTTTTTTTTTTCAAATATATGAGCTCAATTTATTCAAAAAAAATACAATAAAATTATTCGCTATTCTATTTAATCATTTTAGTTTTAAACTAATAGTAATACTGAAAAGAATACATTTTTAAGATTTATTTTATGGTATAAATTTTATGAGTAATGAGACTTTCTCACATTCAATATAATATTTTGTACATTAATTTTTTTAAATCTATATATATATATCAATGATGTATGATATATGATCTTTTTTTACAAATATATGAGCTCAATTTATTTGGAAAATACAATAAAATCATTAGCTGTTCTATTTAATAGTTTTGGTTTTAAACTAATAGTAATAATGAAAAGAATAAATTTTTAAGATTTATATATGGTGTAAATAAGATTTTTTTTTTTTTTTTTCTTACTCTTCCTTAATAAATTATATTCACTGTTTTGTAATTTTTTATATCCTTGTAAAAATTTACGAAAAATTTTTTTTTGTAATGATTACAAAATGTTATTTATTTTAAATGACTCTTATATGAAATTTCTTTTGCTTTTTATAAAGTTTGATTTTTGTAATCATTCTTATTAATGGAATCTAGTCTTAGTGTAGAGGAATTTTTTTTATCCTTTTTGAATTTATAATGATTTAAAATAAAATAAAATAAAATTTTAAATCGTTTTAATTACATCGGTCTTTAATTTTATCTATGTCTTTACTACTTTTATTACAAAATTAAACTTTAAATGTGTGTCTCAATATATATACTGTAAGTAATACAGTCTACATTTAGCAACTTTCTATGTGTAAAAAAAATAATTTTTTTTATAATAGTTTTAATACACATCTACAGAATAAATAGAAGTGAACAAAAAACTTTTCTTGAAAATGTATATTTTTATCCTGAAGAATGAATACTGAACTGTTATGATGGAAATAAACTGTTATTTAAGACATCCTGTTTATGTATTTTTTTTATTTAATTTCACTATAGTGTTTATAAAATAAAATAACTCTGCATAAAAAATAGAACAAATGCATAAATAATTCGTAATAAAATTTAATATTAATAATGTAACAATAAAATACTAACAATATTAATATTAAAACACTTCAGTACAAAGAAATAAAAAGTAAATCTGCAAAATTATATTCATGATAACAAAAGTGGCATGAATTTCTAAAAATTTATTCAAAATCTCTTGTATATATTAATATTAATGATGTATCAATTAAATACAAAAAATATTAATATTAAAACAAGTACAATGAAATAAAAAGTATTATTAAAGTAATTAAAGTATTAATTTATATATTAAAGTATAAAAGTATTATTAAAGTAGTAAAGTATATTATACAATACAAAGAAATAAAAAGTAAATTTGCAAAATTACATTCAAGATACTAATATTGGTACTAATTTTTTAAAATTTATTCAAAAGCTCTTGAATTCATATATATATATTAATATTAATGATGTATTAATTAAATACAAAGAATATTAATATTAAAACATTACAGCACAAAGGAATAAAAAGTAAATTTACAAATTTACATCCATGATAACAAAAGTCGCACTAATTTTTAAAAAGTTATTCAAAAAATCTTGGATTCTATTTTGTCGTGTAAAAATTAATTAAAATTTTTAAATCCATTGGATCGTTTAATTGGAACTAATTATAATGACATTATAATGACGTCAACCGAATTTAAATGACCAGCTGAGTAAGATTAAATAAAATAAGAACCAAATACGATTGAATTAAACTGATTTAATAATAATTATTAGAAGTTAATTGTTCGATAATTTTATAAAACATCCTCAAAATAGACTAATTTGTTTTGACATTTAAAAGTTTATGAATAGAGACACAAAAATCTGATAATTATGTAGCGGAAGCATAAGATTTCCGAGGTAAAATTCCGGTTGTGAATCTTACGATTAGATTTCTTTCTGATAAAAATTTGCTCTTTTTTTTCTATTTCCGGAGACTTATTTTCTAGACAGAAATGCTAGAGTAAAAAATTAATAAAACTAGTGAATTACATTTTATCATATTTTTAATTCCTTTGATATTTGCAGAAATAGTATTCGGGTTTCAGGATTATTTTTCATCTCTTTTACCAAGAAATTTTACCTTACATTAAAATTCAAATTAATACAGTGACTAAAAATGTTTGATGTATTATTTTGAAATTCTCTTTTTATATAAATTATTTTTATTTTCCATCTAAGTTGGTATGAAATATAAATATTAACCTCTATTTTCATTTTGGATTAAAGTTATAGTACATATTTAATGGCACACACTCAAAAGGGCATTCTAAAAAGAATTACCTAACCGTAAAGCGGAAAGGAATTTAATCTGCTAATACATTTCTAACAAAAAGAAAAAAATTACATTTTGTCGTCCAATGAATAAATAGTGGGAATGCCAGAACATAGAATTTGAGAATGTAGATGTGTGAAAGATGAGAAAATCTGATTCTAAAGTATAATTTTTCCATTTAAATTTGATTTCACTTTGACAGTATAAACCTCTCACATACGGATACATACATACTATGAATTGATATTTATTGACTAAAATAGAACAGAACGGGCTAAAGCTTAAATCTAAACTTAATTTTAAACTTAAGCTTAAATTGGGCTAAAATAGAATAGAGCGCATAAATGTCAAATGACGATCTAAAAGAGATAACAGATCATGAGAATCGACAATGGATGGCCAATTCGCTAACACTCTGGCATTTGGTGCCACAGGCTTTCAGATTTGAATCTTGGCGATGACATGGATGTTTGTTAGTGGTTCAGAGTCCATATTAAACTGTAAATCCCGATCTAATTAGCCTAAAGTGTGCACAAAATGATCGTAGATCAACATATCACAAAAGAGGCTTTTACCCTCCCACCATTATCAGCTATCCGATGTGTAACCAGGATGCCAAAAACTTGCAAAGACAATTGATAGGGTGCCAATTGCATCGAAAGTTTCTTACCTGTGCACATTAACAGGTGCATCTGTAGTGGTTGATAATTCATTCTATTTGATTGGAGCGTAATTGTTTTCAGCATAAAGTTCTGCTTCTTATTGATTCCCTAAAACCAATTAAAGCGTGTCCTGAGATGGTCATGACAGGGTTGCGATACTACTCCCCCCTCAGAAAAAGTACAAAGAAATTAAAAGTAAATTTGCAAAAATTACATTCCTGAATTATTCAAAAGCTCTTGGATTCATATATATATATATATATATATTAATGATGCATCAATTAAATATTAATATTAAAACACTACAGTACAAAAAAATAAAAAGTAAATTTGCAAAATTACATTCATAACAGAAGTCGCACTAATTTCTTAAAAATTATTCAAAAGCTATTGATTCAATGCTGTCGTGTAAAATTTGAGTTAAAATTTTTTAATTCATTGGATCGTTTAATTGGAGCTAAGTTTTATGATGTCCTCCGAATCATCCAGACCCATTCAAATGCGTTTTGGATATAGAGGACCAATAACACGGCCCTTGGTGGATTGTAGAAAAATTTGGTTTGAAACTGAATTGCTCAGGGTTGATAACTTTATAGTATTTGCCGAATCAAACAAGTTAAGTTTGGAAATTATAAAGTTTCAACTATTTTGCTAATTGTAGAAAGTAGAGAGAAGTCGAAACTGTCTGGTTTAGAGGGATTTTTTTCCAAGTTTCAGAATGAGAATGACAAAAACTATTTTCTATTTTTTAGAAATGTATTAGTTCAATAATTTCATTGATTAAAAGAAGAGGTTTTAATTTATTGATACCAGAAGGATAGTAATTGGAGAAAAAGTTTTGAGTATTTTGCTGAAAAATGCATCTAATATCGCAACGTTTTTAATAACAAAATGCATAATAATTGATAATATTATCTCAGATGGTTTATTTGGAGTGATTTCTTCATCACAGTGGTTGAAAATTTTTTTGAAAATGTTTTATAGACAGTAGAGGTTCTATTCTTTGTCTCAAATACCCACTATTAACCTATTCATCAGTCGTTTAAAGTATAGAAAAAAAAATCACTTATAACTATTAAAAATTCCCTTAAATGGTGTTCTTTCTGTCTTATTTAAAATGATGCAATAATTAATAGAGGCTGATAATTTTTTATTCACATTATCTAGAAGTAAGAAGATTAAGTTACATTTTATACATAACAAATATTTATTTAGAAAATAAATATTTATTAGAAATAGCAAGAAAATCAAGTGTCCTCCAATTAAAAGAACAAATCCCTTGAATTTTAAGAGACTATGTGATTGAGATTATTGCGAACTTGAATCATTTCTCCGTTATGTTCTACATTTAGCCATTATATGCTACTACCTACTTTAACCTGCCACTTTTTAGTTTTGTTCAGTAAGGTACAACTGCCAAAACTAGTGCCAAAAAAGGAATCGAAGTGAATGATTTGACAATTTGTGACAATCTTTTTTTTATTGTACCTGTTGTATGAATCTTGCAGCCAATGAGATTGAAGAACGGAAACGGTTATTACGTATTGAATTCTGTTGTTGACAGAAAGAGAAACCAAGCTTGCCGGTGTTCATTAATGATAATTTTTTTCTTTATCTGAAGAACTATTTAACCATGTCAGAGTAAGTGTTTTCTTTTAAATATATATTCTTTGTTGAATAATTTTTTGGGCTTATTTATTTCCCCTACCATTAAAATTCATTTTAAAAGCCCGCGTTCTCTCTAGCACCAATTAAAAATAATTTTGATAATCATGCTTTGCAATTCTTTTTGCTATTTCTTGTGTACATATGTAAATGTCCCAAGGTAGGGATATTCTCTTTCGAGAAGTCATGCTATTTTGACGCATTATTTTCTGTAAAATAAATTTATGTATCTCGCTTAAAATATTATTGAATACACGACATAGTCTTTAAAGCATTATAAATGAATTTTTTTATTGTTTAAAAATCAAACAAAGAAAATCTATATGAAATTCATCTTAATTATATATGTTTAAAGTTGAATGAATAAAACGATTTCATTCATTTTAATTTAATTATCTTTTAAGAAAATCTAATTAATAGTAATCAAATTATTTTCCTTTTTCTAAAGGCTTTTTACATAGTAAATGAAAGATTGCAATTTTTAATTATAAAAAGAATGTATAAATGTAAAGCACATGAAATGAAGTGATTTTATTTATAAAAAAAAAAATTATGATGTAGATAGTAATATCAGGATATATTTATATATTTATTTTCTACAATGTCTTTTGACTATGATTTATCTCAATGCACCAGTTAGATTATTATACACCTTGGATTTTGTGAAATGCATTATATTTATCTCTTTTAAATTTTAAAATAAAACTGTGGTTAAATTTATTCCTACATTTTATAATAAGCTTTGAATTTAAAAGATTATATACAAAAATATCTTGCAGTACATTGCATTTAAACTTGTTGAGACTCAAAATTTTGAAAAGTTAAAATATGATATTAAACAATTAGGATTATCATAAAAGGAGTTTTATTTCTGAATTTAAGTAAGCAATAAAAGTGCTAAAATGGCTGTTGAAAAACAATATTTCATTATGGATAGATGATGATGAAATCAGACTTAAGCTAAAAATTTTGTTAAAAAAAAATTAACAAGTTCACCTATGATATTAATATATGAAAACGGGGGCATTGTAAAAAAGTGATAGAGATTCTGAAGTCTTTTATTGTTATAAAAATGCTTCTAATACATTTTTATCAGATTTCTGGTAAATAGGAAAGAATGTGCTAGATGACCTTGTTTAACAGTTGCTCAAACATTCCAAAAGAAAGTTATACATCTTATGAATAAATATAAAATAATCAGAGAATATGATAAAGAAAATAATATTAATAAATTCCTGATGTACTCTTGTCTTCATTCTTTTCAAAATGAAACATCAATATAATAGAAAATAACTGAAAAATTACCTTGCCATCATATAATTTGAAAACTTGAGCTGTTTTGCAACATATAGTTAGATCTTTCACATAATAGGACATCTGAATGTGAACTTTTTTTTTATATTCATGCTACATCTAGTCATGATTCACCTCACCTAGATGTGCTTGCTATGTTATTCATTCACATCTCAGATGGGAAAGGAATTTAAGTTTAAATTTAAAATTAAATCTTGCTGAAATTTGGGGTTTTTTTCTGTAAGATGTAAATAAAGAGCATTTTCCAATCTATAATATTAAAAAAGCAACAAACAACTGGGCTTATCATTTGTGCTAAATATACTATTCCCTATTTTATCAATACATATTATTAATTGATATTTAATTTTTGTAATGTGTAAAGCTTTAAAATATTATTATAATTTTTCTTTTATAGAAAGAAACCTGTGACTTTAGCATTCAAGGTTTGTGAACCTGAAAAATCTAAACCTGACTGCTCACCTATAATTTTGCATCATGGTTTTTTGAGCTGCAAAGAAAGATGGAGACCCATCCAGCAAGATTTGGCTAATGCTACTGGAAGAAAAGTATCTATAATTTTCTTAATGAACTGATATTAAATGTATAAATATCTATTTCCTTTTGTTTTTTTGATTTTTTAAAAAAATTCTCATTAAAAATAGTGAACACACACAGATCGGGTCCTTAATATATTGCCAACATAAGATACCAAATGGCTGGCAGTCCTCACCACTGTCACTCATGATCTGCCAGTAATAGAAAAGCTTTTTGATGCCATCTTTTTGTGGTGTTTAAATAATTTGAGGAAAAATAATATGGATATACCAAAAGTTTTATTTTTCTTTAGAGATTTGAGTAATCTATTTTGTAAATTGACATTTTTTTTTTTTTGTTTAGTTATTTACTGTTGTAATAGTTATTTATTTTTTAAAATTGTTTATTTATCTCATTCTGAAACAAAACATTTTGATAATTATTTTTTATTATACATGATAATTAAACATTTTCATTGTTCATCAAGGAGAAAAAAAAAAAAAAAACGGTTAGAGTTATATGTCATAATAAATATCCATAATATTCCATAGTATCCATCCATTCCATAATTTTGTTCATGTATTTGTAAATTTTATTCAAAGTTTTATGTAATATTTTCATCTGTATTCTGAAATACATGAAGATACTAAAATACAGCCATTTTTGTGTGTGTGTGTCAGAGAGAGAGGGAGAAGACAAAATGTAAACTGAATGTCTTGTCTCAGTATATTTTTAAATAAAAATAGTTGATTAATCCTATAATTTATCTATTGAGATATTTTGAGACAGTTGTTCAAATTTAAGTCTGAGATAAATTGAAACTTTTCATAGACCCCTTCTTCCCAAGTTGAAAGAATTGCTATTTTTCGATAGATAAATTAATTTATTTCCATCATATATTGAGAATGAGAATCTTAATGCAGAAATTGTTTCACGATATATCTGTGTATAGAAATTGGTTGAAGAAAGTATGATTTTTATTAATAAATTCATGTATTATTCATTCTCAATTTTCATTATACATTATTCTTTTAGAAACTCAACTGTGTTAATCATGATTTTGGAAATAATTATTGATGAAGAACGGATTTAAATTATTTGTCCTTGTATTAATAAATAAGATAAAGAAACATTCTTAAAAAATAAATATTTTCTTATAGGGTGAAAGTTATTAGATAGAATTTATTTATATAGCTGATTTATTTTTATATTTGAATTGGTTATGTAAACCATTCTTTATAATTAATCTAGTTTTCAGATTTTTATTTCTTAACCATTTCTTTGTGATGTATGAATCTATGTATCTGGATTAGAATTGATTAGTATATGAATTAATGTGAATGTATCTATATAGATTATAATTTCTTTGTTGAAGTGCTTCTGAGCATGTATATAGATATAATTAGTAAAATTAAAACAGCAAAGCTGATAAAATTCTTATGACAATCTTGGTGAAATGACAATAGCATCACATTTGAAGAATTGTTTTTGTCTATTATCTTAACATTGTTATGTATCAATTTCCAACATTAAGATTCAGATATTTTTCCAAGGCTCTTGTTGAAATATTAAAAATACATAATTCTGAAATCATTTATGAGTACTGCAATTTTTTATTCTGACATTATATAATTAATTACAATTTCAATTTATGTTACTTAAAATATGTTTGTTAACTTTTATATTTTATTTAAGTAGCAAAATGTATTTATAAAGTCAGAATTTATGATATTATGTGATTTCTTTGTAAAAATTGTGAGTATTAAAACATTAATTTTCCAAGCATCTTTTTATTGTAAATTTGCAAATTGCTGATATTGATTATTATTGGTAGTGAAAAAATTAAAATAATTTTTTAAGGTTTAAATATACAGTTTGTTTTGTAAAAACATTTTCTCCAATTTTTTATTGCAAATAAAAAAAAAAATTTTTTTAGAATGTAAATTTTATTTAAATATATTGATTCAAATGTACCATTCTATTTTTTTTTTTTTTTTTTTTTTTTTTGTATTTATATTTTTAAAATTTTCATATGATATTTTATATTCAATAAAAAATTTTAAATATATATATAAAAAAAAAAAATCAATGAGAATATGTGAGAACTTTTTTTTTTTTTGTACTTTTAAATTGTTACAAAAATAAAAATTTCAATGAAATGCAGTATTTGAGAAAGTTTTAAATGCTAAATATTTAGTTACAAACTATTATAATGTAAATAGTTAATTATATTAATATTTTTTATAGGTTTATGCTATAGATGCCAGAAACCATGGTGAAAGTGAGAAACCTGACTACTTTAATTTTGATATTTTAACTGAAGATTTGAAACATTTTATGGATTTTCATAAGATTTCTAGTGCTTGCTTTGTTGGTCATAGTATGGGTGGATTAGTAGTGATGGCTTTAGCTCTGACAGCAGTAAGTGTTTACAATCTCCTTTAAAAATTTTACTAAGACAACAGACATTTTTATATGCAAAATATATTTATGTTCTTAAATTCTTTTGAGTATGGATATTTTTGTTATAAATTTAGATACTGCCAAGAGATAGTTTTATCATGAGAAGCTAAAATTATATTTTATTGAAATTATTATCTAATTATATCTTTTTACCTAAATTATTCACACATATTTAGTTATGATACATATTTTTGCTGATAAAGAAATCATCACTTTATTAATGGATGCTTAAAAATGTGCATTAATATTTATTTGTTCTCACTAAAAATAAGTTCACAAAGGAGATCAATAAGTTATTAATGATTTGGATATGATCAATATATTAAACGGATTCATCTTCTGGAAAATAAAGCTTTGCTATCAATGGAAGTTATATTTAAAAACAAATTAATACCATTAATAAAAAACAAGTCAAGATAAATTGTTTATTTAAAAGTATTGAACCTACTAAGTAAAATGAAATAAACTTGTCATGTTTGTTACCTATATAAATAAAAAGCAGTATAATAGCAGTTGTTACCTATATATACGTACAAATACTGCTTTAATACAATACTGATTATAAAATATATACTATTGATAAATCTGTGTACATAGATATATGAATTTTAAATAAAAAACTAAAAACTTGACTAGATTTTACGAAAATTTCATAGTTTGTTCTTGTTAATGCTGGGGTGGTCTAGAATGGTCTGAAAAAACAATAGGTAGTGTTTTTATTGTGTTAAGTGAAGATTTTTTTTCTCATTTCGATTACTGTTAAAAAAAAGCAGTCTGTCCAAATTATTGAATACAAAAATTGATGAAGAAATACTATAAAATTATTCTAGGCAGCAACCAAATAAATTAACAAGTTGATGATGAAGAGGGGGAAAAAACAGCAATGAAACAGGGGAAAAGTTATCACACACAATTTAATTCATTTTTATTTGAATAAATTAATTGATATAGAATTTCAATTGTATTTATTTAATGAATATCTATATACTCAGATTTACCAATAACAAAGCATTGTCAGGTCCTTCAGTTTTGTTATAAATTATATGAAACATTACTGTTGAACTTTTTCAGTAATGTATGCTTAACTTCCTTTTTCTAATTATTTAAAAATTATATTTATTTTATTCCATGAGAAAAGATTTCAGGTACATAATTTTTTTTAGAAATTCAGCTCTAGAAAATATATTTTACAATGCAAATTTAAAAATTATATTAATATTTAAAAAAACATTTAATTTAAGACGACTTTTATTTGAAGTTTACATTACTGATTGATTTCTAATAAAATTTAATGAAAATGATTTATACTTTTTTGAATGCCTTTCTTTTTTTTTTTTTTTTTTTTTTCTAAGCCAGATAGAGTAGAGAAGCTAATTGTTGAAGATGTCAGTCCTAAAGAACCAGAACAGGAATTGTATTATGTCTTCCAAGCTGTAGTTGAAGAACAATTGAAATGTTTTGAGGAATCTACAAATTCTGATACTGAAGGTTCAATGCAACAAAAGTTGAGGGAGTGTTTGCTTAGGAATATTCCAGTAAGATTATTTCATAATTGAATTTATGCTTTTATTAACAAATTTTTATACAAATCTGAGTCAATACTAGAATTTTGTTTACATTCTGATGAATGTATTCTTTTATATATGATTTTCAAAATCATTGAGCATTTGAAAAATTAATGAATTTCCAAGCATTCAGAGCGATAGTTTAAAATTACACTTAAATTTATTTGCTTTATCATTAAATTCCTTTTTATATGTTCTTTATTTTAACAAACTTTTGAGTCTTCAAAAATAATAATCTAGTTAAACAAATTTGATTGATAGTTATTTACTATAATAAGACCCAGGCAGCATTAATATATGAAAAGTTATAAAGTGCCTTAATTTTATTTAAACTTCTGATTTTATATTGACAAGTGAAAAAATTTGAAAGCAATTAGTTCTTTAAAAGAGAAACATATGTTAAAGATCATGCATTATTTTTTATATTTTTTGCATTCTTCAAAATCATTTTATTGTTGTGTTGTTTCATTGTTGTTCAAAATTAAGTGAATTTTTAATTTTGGTTGATATCCATGATTACAAGGAAGATTTTTAAGAAATTTTTGCAAATATTGGTTGATTTAGTAAATTAAAAAAAAGTAAATCTTTTGAAACATTGCTTATTATATTAAACACTAAAGTTATTTAAAAAGAGATATGGTCATTCAGCTCACAATGTGAATTCATACAGCGTACAAGTCCTTCGATAATTTAATTGTACTCTTCCAGTAATGCTATTTTCAGGCCTTAAATAGTTCTGGGAGGTGGTTTGTAGAGAGCTATTTGTAGGACTTGATGGTTGGTTGCAAAATGTAAAACTATGTATTATTTTTTATATCTTTTGCATAATTTCTCTCAAAAAAATTAGAGCCTGGTGAAGGCCTTATTTCACCACAATTTAACTTGTATTATATTATTTCTTGATACAGCTCTAATTTAGATAAGTTAAAAGAAGCAAAACTTGAATCGAGGATAAAATTTGTACATTTATTTATCTTATTTGCTCAAATAAATAAATTGAGAACCATGCAAATTAATGTTAAAAATTCAAAAATGTTTTTCAGGCTATTGATGTGTAATTAAAAATATAAAAAAAATTTTAAATTTGATTTGGTAGAAAATATAACATCTTTCTCAAACAAGGGCATTTTTAATTGCTTAGAATTTGCTCAATTTCCCCATAACAGTTAAATTACAGAAATATTAGAACTCTTGCTTCGATTTTCATTTTTGAATGTGATCTTTTGATTGCTACTGGAATGGAAATGTTTGAGGAATTGTTCTAAGCTGTAATACGAGTAGAAAGAATTTACATATATAAAGATTTGATCTCACTAAAATAAAGCATAAAGATTACATGCATTTTTTAATGTTTCTTGGTTCTATTTTTTTCAAGAAGAGTATAAATGGCAAATGTTTTAACTGTCTGATATGACCATACATCCAAATGCATTTCATTGTTTCAATTGCCAAAAATATGGTCATTCAAAAATGCTTTTGAGATCAAACAATTTCTTCATTCTACCTTCACATTTACAGACTGCAAAGTTAATTTAAAATGTGCTAATTGTCAACAACCACATTCATCCAATTGAAAAATCTGCACTTAGTGGCCGATGGGAAAAAAAAAATGCCAAAAGTCACTCATAATTTTTCCTATTCTGAAGTACAAAAAAGCTGATTAACTAACATAATATTTTATACTTTGAACTAACCAACATAAAAAAACAATTCCTACAAATAATGTACTAATTATAAAATTATTATTAAACTATAAAATTATTTTCTTTTGAACTATAAAAATCATATACTACTTAAATGAGCAAATCAAATTACTATAATATTCTGTTATACATATTTAGTTCTAAAATTTGGAATTCTTTTTAATGCATACTTTAAATTTAAAACAGATGATACCAGATGAGGACCAAGAAATCATTCAAAAGATGGAATTTCCAATAAAGAAGTTGATAATGGATTTGAACCTCTTACAAATTTAAAGGTTATCCAGAAAGTTCTGTATACTCCACGTATATGCCATTTTCCAGAAAAAGGCCAGTTTAATAATGATGTGCTGTTTATTTATGGATGTAAATCGAATTTTACTGTGTAAGTAAAAACCATATTTTTCTTACTTCCAAAGCTTAACCTCTTTTACTATGTGCTTTTTATAAAGAAAAATAAAAAGTTGTATCAGAGTTTCTTAAATTCAAATTATTATGTAATTTGAATTTAAGAATAATTAATTATGTATTATATTAATTATTTTTATTTTAGGTTATCATAAAAGTATAAGGAAATGTACACAACTGAAGTTAAAAGAAATACATTTTTTACTATTTAATTGGTTTTTAATAGTTATTTAACACATTTTATAAAAGCAATTGAAAATATACATACACTTTATAACCAGTAAAGTACTTCCTGATCTATATGACATTAAAATGCTATGTATGTTCCTCATTTGATATTAACACAGCCTCTACCTATAGAGCTGATTGCTAGCATTTCTTTCTGCTTTTTCCTGCACATAGCAATCAATTCTAACAGTTGTATCGCTATTAAATGATAATTTAACTTACCATAGCTAACTTCATTCGATGATGTTGGAATCAATAGATCTTATCAATCGGATGATTTTGGAATCAAATTCATTAATCCCATTTTTTTTCACACCACTTAGTTATGGAATGAGTTTCATAAATAATGATGCTAATAATATGTTAATAAACTTATTTGAAATTATTACTGCAAAGAGGTTTGCAAAAATAATCTGAAATTGTAAAAGATTTTGGGGAACAAAAACTAGTAAATTAAATCAGAAAATGTTATTTTTTGATAAATGCAGTCTAATAAGTAAGGCTCTCCTGAAATGTGTCGGATCTATGTTCTGTCCATCTGTATGGAATGGATATGATGCTCTTTCATTGTTCTGTTGTAGAATTTATATTTGATCATTCTAATCATGAACAGGAGTTCAGATAGGTAATCATCATCTTATGTGTTTCCCAATGCACACACTTTTGATGAATGGCATGATTTTTATTGTTATTACATAGACTAGTTGGGAACCTATGGTCAGAATTTTTGTGAAATTTCTGTTAGTTGTGATCACCACATATATTAACAGTTCTATCTAACAATTTTTTTTTTTTTTTTTTATTGGAATCGTGATCTTAAAACTCCCTTTGTGGCTTGCATTCTGTTTTATCTGAAACTTTCAAAAATTCAGAAATTGAATTAAATTAAAATTTTTGATTAGTGCAACATCTGTTGCTGCTTTTTTATAAAAAATTTGAAATGCATGGTTGCAACATTGTTTCTGAGAGACAAAGTATAGCCTTGTTACCCATCTGATTTTTGTTTGTTTTGCTTTTTATTACCGAGTTAGTTGTAAAAGAAGTCTTTTCATTGGAAATTAATAACACATCATTGGTTTGCTTAATAGCTTTATAACTCGGAGGTGGTTATTTTTTATTGAAGGATATTCAAAGTTGTGAGAGTAATTGCATTTCATGTTTGATCACCAAAGTGACATCAGAAAGCAACCCGATGCTTTTTTTCCCAGATGATTTTATATCTTTCAAACATAGGCTACTATAATCTAAACATTACATTTACTTGGATCTTCATTTTCAGGGATTAATTATTAATTGAATATGACTTTCTGGGTTTCTGTATATCAGTAACATTTGTGGTTGTATTTTAGCAGCTAGAGAAACCAATTTTCTTGTTTGCATCCAAAATGCAGTGTTGTATTAACTTCTCAACAATAATGAATAGTTTTATTGTTTTTCCTTCTCAAAGAATTACTGAATAAAACATTTGAAATGGCAACTTGTTGATATTTGCCATCATTTTCTTTCACTTACTAAAATTTCACCTGATCATAATTTTTTTAAAACAGTATCAGAAAATGGTGTATCCATCTAAGATGCTGTGCTGGTAGTAACTCTTGAATACACAAACAACTTTATCATTTTAGTTATTCAGTTAGCTCTATGCTTTGAATGTAAATTACAAGTCATTTGGGTGGTTTCATAGCTTTATTTAAAAAAAAAAAAAATGTATAATTAATTGTACACAAAACATGCAACCATAATTCATTTCCAAG